>BGNK01002207.1:1837-29891 GCA_003297005.1 Symbiodinium sp. clade A Y106
CTGCCGCTGCCGCTGCCACGGTCACGGCCACGGCCACTGCCACTGCCACTGCCACTGCCACTGCTACTGCTGCTGCTGCTGCTCCTGCGACTACGACTACGACGACGACGACTACTCCCAGGAGCACCAGAACAACCAGTACTACCAGTACTACCAGTACTGCCAGTACTGCTAGTACTACCAGTACTACCAGTACGCTGCTACTGCTGCTGAGTGACTGTGCTTCTGCTGCTACTACTACGACGACTACTACTAGAACTACTATGGCTGTAACGACCACCACTTGCCACTGCCGCTGCCATTGCCACAAGTGCCAGCAACACACTATCACTGCCACTGCCATTATCACTAGCACAGCGGCTACCACCAGCTCGTCCAGCGCCACTGCTCCAGCCGCAGCCACTGCCGCTACACTGCCACTGCGATTGCCACTGCCACTGCCACCAGTACCGTTACAAGTGACTGCTGCACTGCGACCATGAAGTTAACTGGTGCCAGTGTCTTCTCTTCATATCACCGGTCTCAGGCGGCATGGGAGGTGGTGGCGGCATGAACAAGCCGGGGCCCTCGACAGTCGCAAAACAAGCTCCAGGGGAAACCGGCTCCGATGATTCTCGAATCGCTCAAGGTTTGGGTTGTTTTGAAGTAGGGTTCCCAGTCCATGCGGGACTCTGGAAAGCAGGTGAACGCTTTTACAAGGACCTGAGCAGGATCTGAGTTTTTGAGTGCATGGTTGCGACCCTCATGTCGAGCTATTCTCAAATCCCAGACGAAGCCGACGGTTCTTGAACATTCAATATCATTCAACTTCTCAAGCGCTCTATTTTTTGATCGAAGTTTCTTGAGGCTTCACCTGCGGCCTCCACCGTAGCAACCTACCATGCAGCAGCGGCAGGATGAGCAACAACCATAATCGTAGCGAGGAGAAGACGACAAACCTTTGAGAAAAACCGCCCTTCCAATAAGCTCCGTAGTAGGGGTGCTTATCTTAGTTTTCAATCCGGGCGCTTACTCAAGCAGAGGATTCTGGCTGGAAGCCAACACTCTCCCAAACCGGGACACACCAGGCTTCGATAAAAGGAGGCCAAGCCTCCAATTGCAGGTCCATCAGGCTTCTTTGGAGCTTCGGTTTGGGGTTGGATGTGGCTCTGTTTGGGCGTCGAAGCCACAAGCACCCGCAGCTCAAAGATGCCGGCTGTGTCGCAAGGGTTCTGCATGTCATTTGAAGGATGCCACACGACGGTAGCCCGAAATCAGTATCCATGTCCGCCGCACTGCAAGGGGTTTCGAACACCCCGAAAGCCCACAAATTTGTAGGACATTGTGCAGTATTCCGGGAAGCAACGACCCACGGGCTGCCGAGGTCGATGATGAAGCAGCCTGGAGCTGAGACGCCCGTTGCTTCAAGACTAGTAGCTTGACTAGTAGAGGGTTGATGGAGAGTAAGGGTAGATGTGCATAGGGAGCCTTGGTTCCTTCGCCAGTACGGAGGGGCCTGAACATTCGAGGAGTTGAAGTGTTGTACAGTTGGCCTGGGGGTCTTGAAGCGATTTTCGCCGGGCTCGAGCAAGTTGCGCCAAGCAGTCGAATGCGGAAGTTGCGAACCGTTTTCGTCTGCCGCACCGCATTGAGTCCTACGAGTACTACTCATCCCTGCGGCGTTTACAGTAAGGTTTGGGAGCAAGTAAGGGTGGTTTGGCTGCGACCGTGCCCCCACCATTCCCCCTCCCCTTGAGCCACTTGAGCCACTTGAGGATGGGCATGGACCCCGGGATGGCTGGAAAGAGCCGCAGCCTCAGCTTCTCAGCAGGGCTGGGGCCCTCAGAGGCCGCCCTTCTCTCAGAGAGGGTGTGAGAAGGGCTTCAAACCTCAGTCCCACGGCCTCATATTTCTCGAGGCTCGAGGCATTCTACATTCTACATGTGCAAGACCGTCAAAAGGTTTGTGCTTGCACAAGATTTGCAAACGCGCCCTTACCTCCCAAATCCTAAACCCTGGAGTGGGCCACCTATGAAAGCCTCAAGCCGACTTTGTGCCCCGTTTCGCCGCGGGCAAGCTCGAAGGTGAAAACCCAAAGCTGGAACTCCACCGAAACCCAGAGAGCCCGATACCCTGTATGGGAGTTTCCGAAAATTAGGGGTACCGTATTTTGGGGTCCCTATAATAAGGATCCTACTATTTAGGGTACTATATTAGGGCCCCCTATTTTCGGAAACTCCCGTATACCAGCCTCGTATGGCATATTTAGGAGGAGCGGGCTTCGTTTGCACCACCCCCGCCACTCCGAGTGCGCTCTGCACGAATATTTGGGGCTGGAATAACGAGGAATAAGTACTTAACCGTACGGTTCCCGAATCATACATTTAGAGCACAGCATACTCCCAAATTCTATTCTAATCATGACGGCCCTTTCATTTATACTGTTCCTGCTTCAGGTGGCATGCCGAGAGCCCAGATGCCGGGGGGTTTCGGGATTAGTTTGTAGGGTTAGAGTTTAGGGTTGAGGGCATGAGATCTCGGATTCAGGGTGCATGGAAGCAGGGTGTCAAGGTCTTGGTCTCCAGGACCTTCGGGTGCATCTCTCTGCAACAAAAGTACCAGGAGCCACATGCCTTTTGTGTCATAGTTCTCAAACCCGACAGAGTGTGGTCGTGAGGCCTTGCACACAATCGAAGCGAGACAGCCCCGAAGCAGTCTGTACAGGCTGTAGGCTGACCACGCCGTCTTATTCGTGGCTGAAGAACTTGGGGCATGATGGGGGTTCGAAGCCATCAAGAAGTGTTCTGCTTCGTCATGTCGGCTTCTCGATTGGATCACACATAGTAGGTGTCTCCCTGAATCCTAAATCTCAGGGCCCCTCACATGCCGTTAGACTGTTTCGGATATGAAACCAAGGCGTCCAACAAATGCCCCGCACCAATCCAAGACATAAACCCTCGGCATGGATCCGCAGCAAGAATATGGAAGGGATGTTTCGACTTGGATTTAGCTTCTTTTGTTGCTTTTCTTGTAGAAGTCACTCTGCAAATACTTCCGCAAGAGGAGTCACTGCAAAGCACTGCTCCGTGCCACTATACGACCACCTAGTCGCTGCTGAGATAGTCCCGAAAGCCCTGCAACTCAGCCCCTGAAAGCACGAGCATTCCTGCAAGCACTAAGAGCCCTAAACACCAACAACTCTGGGAACGCAGGCCATGCGAGCGTTTGTAGAGCATTTGACATGGTCGCTTGCCAAGAGGTGAAGAAGCAACTAGGACTAGTTCAAAGAAACGGGGAGGCGGCAGCATCAATGAAACGTTGCTGAAGGCACCCCCGGCCCTGCCGCCCGGCCCTGCCGAACATCCTACATTCTGAGATGAATGCACTGGCGAAATAGTCCTGAAACCGGGAATGGCCCGCCCCCATTCCAGATTCCTACACGTCCGAACATCCTCCGAGGCCTGCTCTCGATAGCCAGCTTGGACCTCAGCCCTGCTCCTTGCAAGAGGTGTTGAAGTGACAAGTGAACCGGCAACCTTTACGGCAACATGGAGGTTTCTCTGAGTGCTTTTTGGGGGTTATTCCAAGAATGGCGCGTTGGATCTCTAGGATCTACGGAATTCAAAGGGCCCTCTCGCAAACCGCCACATGGGTCCCTATGGAATGAAACTACACGTAACATACTTGAAAGCCTTGTTCTAACTATAAGAGGCCCCTAAATTACATGACAAGGCTACCTTTGGTTTCCAGACCGCCAGGCGTTGCCGATCCTTGCTCACTTTAGCAACTCAAGTGACCACTTCTTCGACTTACAGTGAATGCAAACGGCTTCCGCGATAATTGGCATGAGCCAGTTTAAACATTATTGCCATCTGCACCATTTGTTACAGTTTACCACCACAATTTGTCACCATTATCGCCATCATCACCATCGTCGCCACCCTCGCCATCATTGCCAACATCACTGGCATCACCTTCACCATCCCCTCTACCATCATCGTCAGCATTATCGCCGTCATCGCCACTTCTGTCTGTTGCAAGCATCACCCTTCAGTAGCATCAGCATACCGTGATCATATACAAACATCGGCATGATCACCATGATCCCCACCGTTGCCAGGCATACGTGCGTACATGCATGCCTGCATACATGCATACATACATGCATACATACATACGTACACACGCACACACAATTACACACATCATGCATGCATACACGAGCACATGGTTACATGCATGCATACATGGGTACGAAAGAATGTGCATACCAAACTATCCGGGGACGCCAAGACAACTATACACCCATGTACAGTGTGGGGTTCAGGGATCAGAGTTTCGGTTTAGGGTCGAGGATGCAGCTTCAAGCCACAAGTTGTATCCTCGACAGCAAAGATGGGTTCAGGGGTTTCAGGATCTCGGGCGCCGCAGGGGCTACCGGTGCTTATGGAGAAGTCTAGTTGGGCTGGCAGAGCCCTTTGGCTATGTAAAACTTCAAGCACCAAGAAGTCAGCACTTGGAAGCAACATCTGGGCCATCAGGCACGAACCCCAAAGCTCACGTCACTTCAGCATTGGGCTCAAACCTGGGTAGCGCGGTCATCATGAAGCGATGCTCGGATAAAGTGAGACTGGCAATGGGATTTACCTCATTTTGCTTGTTGGTATTGCTTCGTGCTTAGTTTCGCTGCTGGGGCCATCATGACGCCATCGCTTCGGCCGGTTGTAGCTGGCGAAACAGTTGGTCCATGACTGGCTGCTTCTCCTCCTGCTCCGCTGCTGTTGCTGCTACTTCCACTTGAAACAGTACTAGTGCTGCTACTGCTTCTGCTACTGCTGCCACTCAGACGACGACTACTACTACAGCAACAACTACAACAACAACAACTACTACTACAACTACTATAAAACCTACCCCGGCCACGACCACGACCACGACGAGTAGTAGTAATAGTAGTAGTAGTAGTAGTAGTAGTAGCAGTAGTAGGAGTAGTAGTACTGCGGCTCCTACTATTGCGGCGCCTGCGACGACGACTAGTACGACTACGACCTACCACTACGACGACGACGATGGCTACTACCACCGTCACCGCCGCCACGACGACGACGAATACTAGTTCTAGTACTACTACGACTACTGCTACTACTAGTACTAGTATTCGTACCAGTACCAGTACTAGTACTCGTACTAGTACTCGTACTAGTACTAGTACTAGTACTAGTACTAGTACTACTAAGACTACTGCTACTACTAGTGCTAGTCCTAGTGCTAGTGCTGGTCCTAGTACTAGTACTAGTACGAGTACTGGTACTAGTACTGGTACTAGTACTAGCACTAGTACTGGTATTGGTACTAGTAGTAGTAGTAGTAGTAGTATTGGTAGTAGTAGTAGTAGTAGTAGTCGTAGTAGTCGTAGTAGTAGTAGTAGTACTAGTACTAGTACTAGTACTAGTACTAGTACTAGTACTAGTACTAGTACTAGTACTAGTAGTAGTAGTAGTAGGAGTAGGAGTAGGAGTAGGAGTAGTAGTAGTACTACTACTACGACTACTACTACTAGTACTGCGATTACTTCTACTAATACTACGACGACGACTACTGCTACTACTTCTACGACTACTACTCAGGCTACTACGATTATGTGGGTGACAACACTACTAGCTACTGCTACTGCTACTACTACTACTACTACTCCTGCTACTGCTACTGCTACTGCTACTGCTACTGCTACTGCTACTACTACTGCTACTACTAGTTCTACTATTATTACAAAAACTACTACTACTACTACGACTACTACTGCTACTGCTATGGCTACTGCTACTGCTCCTGCTCCTGCTCCTGCTACTGCTGCTGCTACTGCTACTGCTGCTGCTGCTACTACTACTATAATAGGAATACTAATAATAAAACATTAGACCTAGTAGCACCACTGTTACTACTCCTACTCCTGCTCCTGCTCCTACTCCTANACGACCACGACCAGCACCAGCACCAGCACCACCAGCACCACCACCACCACCACGACGAAGAGCGCGACGATCACGACGACGACGAGTGCTACTGCGACCACCGCCACCACCACCAGCAGGTTGGTGGTGATCGTGTTGCATCAAGCCTTGGAGCAACCCATAACCGGGGTTTCTTAAGGATTCGGTAGTCTAGGTTTTATAATGGGGTCCCCGATATTAAAAACTTTTGGACCGTGGTCCTTGGGCTAAACGAACCCACAGCCCCCATACCGACTTCTGAACAAGGAGCGCTGGGCTGTATCCTTTCCCCGTTCTTCCCCCACGAGAATGAGAAGAAGATCACCCAATGCATCCGCTTGTTCAAGAAGGAGTGGGTCCGGAATGCAGTAGGAGTTGATTTTCATTACAGTACGGAACGGTTTGTTATTGTGGTATTGGGGAATATAGGTTAATAGCATTAGAAAATAAAAGGGTTTGAATAATTCGTAACACCTCCCCCTTGTTAGCACCTTTGGTTTTTAGCATCATGTACCCCCTGAAGGCCCCTGTCTATTGATGTTGAGGGGTCCAAGCCGCGAGTGTCCAGAGCAGAGGATTTCGGGCTGATGTGTTGAGGATGCGTGATGAAGCAAGTGGTTTCATCTCGGGCTTTGCAGGGCATGGGTCGAGCAGATTCTGCATTCTCGCTGGAGACCCCGAAGACGCTTGATTAGGGAAGTCCCAGTCTTGCCCAAACCCTAGATATAAATCCTGGACTAGCCCTTAAAGAATCCGTTCTTGAACCGCTTTAAAATCCGACATCCCGAGCCCGAAACCCCTACTCCCAAACCCTCAAGAACACATGCACGCATCCAAACCCCGACGATACGCCTGGGGAGGCTGGGAAGGGATGTACGGTCACCAAAGCAGTGGCATTGCAAGACTGATCCGTTTCCTGCCTGTGCAGTAACGAGTGCTGCATCTGGCGACTGCGGCAGACAAAGGTCAGAGTGAGCACCTACAAAACAGCGAGGTTTGGGTTCGGTGGCGTGCGCCGTAGCTGAACCCAAAGCATACTGGAAGTCCTGTGACAAGGACCCCAGCAGTGTTGCGAAGGACCTCCTGGAGCTGTGCCTCGATCACTACTATGACTAGCTTTTCCTCATGGTGATGACCAGCGAAAACCCGAAAGCCTCAAATCCGACTCCCAAAACTCCATAGCAGGCACGAAGCCCTAAACGCTGTGACCCTAGTCCCTAAAGCCCTGAACGTAGTGGAGCCCGAGTGTGAGCGTCCAAAGCCCTGAACGCGCAAGCTCCAACAAGGAATGACGTGAAAGGCGGAACCTGCAAAGCTATCGCCGAGAAGCTGCTTCGCAAACTGTGCCTGGGCCTTTAAGGCTTTGCGGGCTTTTAGGGTTTCGTAGTTTGGGCTTTAGAGTTTCGGGTTCGTGTTGGGAGCCTCTCACATTTGGGTCCTGTTTCAGATCCCTGTAGCGTCATCATGAGAAGATTGCGGTACGTTTTGGGATTTTGGGTCTTGGAGGTGTGCCCGGTGGAGGTTTGACGAAAACTTGGAGAGGTCTGACGTCGAGTCCTGGAGGCCTCGTACCACAGGCTCCCAAGAGAGTCTTCAAAACAAGACGCAGCCACAATGCCGGCAGCAAGACTCCTCGACTCATATCCTAAACCGGAGACTCTGCAAGCAACGGTGCAGCATCGTGGGTAAGGAACCCCCGGGCTCTACAGCCGTTTAGGGTTTCAGGATGCCCAAAGATGGATATCCTGAAGCCCATGCCAAAAGCTTGTAAGAACACGCGCACATATTGGAGCCTGCCACCCATGATTTGAACCCTTGTTGCTGGTTGCAGTTTCTTCAAGAAGCAAACCTCGAGATTTTACGTCGTGGTCAGAAATGCGCAACGAAACTCGTCGAGGGCATCCCGCAATCTTGGAGAAGTCGACGCCGACTGGATGAAGGTCCTTTCCACCCTGGGCCAGGAGAAGCTTTTGTGGATTGGGGTTGGCGTGCCAGCTTTGACTTCGTGGTAAGGGGAGTCTGTGATCCTCAGATGCTTCACAGAGTTTGATCTTGGCTTTCATTTGTTTCACCCTGGTAGCCGTGTGATTCGCTGTGCGTCGTTGTCATGAACCCGTCGGCATGCGGTCGAGTTTCATGCGGTCGAGTTTCTTGCTCTGACCATGACACATGGTCATCGATGGACCCGTCCCTGAGAACATCTAAACAAACGAAGTTGCGGCTGGTACAGGCTATAGCTCTTTAATTTTTCAAAGCTGCGAAGGCCGAGTGAGCATATTGCTCGTCAGGAACTCTGTTCCATGCATCAACAAAGACCGGGACGAGCGGCACTTGGTCTTGAGTATGTGCCAGAAATTCATTGACGGTCCTGCTTTGACCCTTGAAGCTCTATCCAACTTATACGTGGACAAGGAACAGTGGTTGTCCTCTTTCCGATGGTCCGACAGGAAAATGGGCGGAAACTTTCGGAACACCCAAACATTCACTAAGACACGCGGTTCAGGTGGAGGGATCCCTTCCTGGCAACAACTTTGTGGTTCCGCGCAGTCCTGCTGGAACGTGCGTTTTAAGTGGTTGTGTGAGACATCTGGCTGTGTGAGTTATCCTTTTCTGGGTCTTGGCTCAGTTTCTGCCATGTTTTCGCATGCTACATGGGGACTTATTCGTGGTGCAACAGCTATGTCCCGCTGATGTCGTATCACTACGCGGCACGCTCATGCCGTCGATTATGTACGCGCACGCCAATTCCAGATGAAGGGGCGATGCATGTGAAGTCCCTGTAGTAGCGGTAGGCCGAGTTCTCGCATTTCATTTCATCGTAGATACACGCACATGGCGAAAAAAGCTGCGTTTTGTGTGTCGGCTGACCGGTGACTGAGTCCGTGTGAGTGAGTGAGGGCTCATTATCAGAGTTCATCACCCATTATTAATTATGCATTATGGTTATGGCATATCAGTCTCAAGTCAACATCTTTGTAGTGGTTAGTTACTATATTAACTGGCATTTTATTGCTGGCAGGACGAGTTGTCCGAGGACGACAAGCTGACGCTCACTCTGATCATGGCGAAAAAGAGGCTCCTCTTTTTCTGGCGCTTCCTTTGGCAATCTGACCCTCCCGACGAGGGCCGGCATTGCTTTTGTCCCCCCATCTCGGCACGGATAGCAAGGAGACTTCAGCCGAGAATCCCCAATTTCTCAGACCGAACCTCCGACAAGTCTAAGCGTCGCAGCCTGGAGGCAAACGGAATACCTGGCCGACAACTGGGAGTCATTTTGCATCAGCGAATGGCAGGGTTCTCAGGCTATGGCTGCGGGTTCAGGCAGGACTAACGGCACCTATGGCGGACCTGCCGGAGCTTCCCAGGCCTATTCAGGTGAGTACTGTTTGCTCGGACTTGTTCTGGCCGCGAGAGTCTTTCCGCAAACCTCAGTCAGAAGCCCTCAAAAGCCACCAAGAGCCTCGAACACTGTCGAATGAGGCTCCCTGCCATGGAAATCAAAGATATCTACGATCTCTTCCAAGAGCTGCGCAAGAGAGGCACGAGCCTTTCTGCCAGGTCGCTGCAGGTACGAATGTAACCGAATGTACGAATGTATGTATGTATTGATGGATGGAAGGATGGATGGATGGATGAATGCATGGTTGGATGGTTCGACGGTTAGGTGCTAGAAGGATGGACAGTATGTATGTAGGTATGTATGTTCGTATTTGCAGTATGTATGTATGTATATATGTACTTGGGTATGTAGGTGTGTAGTATACATGAAATGAAGGGGGATTCTTCCTGGGGCATCAGGGGATTCATGTTCCAACGGTCTGGCTTCTACTGTAGGTAGGTGGGTAGGTAGGTAGGTAGGTAGGTATGAGTATGTATGTATGTAGGTATCTATGTATATATGTATGTGTGTATGTATGTGCGTAAATAGGACGCGCGAAACTTATTGGTTTAGGAGTTTACGGGAGTTGAAAGAAAAGGCTTTTCGAACTTTGGACTCCCGTTGCTTCAGGCGTGTTATGGAGTTTTTGGCGTGTCTTTGCGTCTCGAGAGCGCGAAGTGCGAAGGGATCCGGAAAGGTCGGAGCCATGCACGCAAGGGCTTAGGCCTCAGGGCTGATGTTGTGTAGGGGAAGGTTCCGCAAAGCCGAGCCTTCTAGGTGGGAGGGTTCGGGTGTACGGTTCTCGAGCCTTTACGACTGAGGGTTTCAGGTGTAAGGCAAGGGTTCAGGATGAGCCGTTTGTCGTTCAGGGCACGACAACCTCCAAGTTCTGGGTTGAGCAGCAACCATGCTTGAGACCCGCAGCACCAAGAGCCAATGGAACGGTAAACTCCAGATCCTGAGCCGGACCTCCACGGAGGTGAGGGAGATAGAACGGTCGGTACAACTTTGTCGCGCAATCTTGGCTTCTCTCTGGTTTTAAACTCGCCACCCCCGATTTAGATGCAGTCTGTGCTTGAACCCCTGCTCCCAAAACACAAAAGGGTGGTCCGCGGTCCACAGTTTGCAACCCTGGCCCGTGAGGCAATTTTATGACCCCGGTTTTACGACCCCTCCGGGGCTCACTGTGAATCAACAGCCCTGTAGGCGAAGCCGGAAGATCGCCGCCCAAGCGCCGCAGAAGGGACTCCAGCGGGACCGGCGTAGCCTTGTCGGTGTTTAAGCACCAGAGAAATTATGATCATGGTCCAGCAACTCCGCAAAGCCTCCTGCTAAGTAATATTGAGGTCTAAACAAGCAGTAACAAATATTCCCTCATCGTCCCTGTGTGTATATATATATATATACATATATGAAGGCGCTGTATTGGGCCCCGTTTAAGTTTAGGATTGATGTTTGAACATGGGGCGGATTGACGTGGGTTGGGAGCTAGAAAGAAATCAAAGGAAGAGCTGAGTTCAGAGAAGCCGAAGGCCCTAAACCTAGACCCCAGAAGGATTCTCAAAGCCTCCCCCTTAAATCCGAGATTGATTAACTCCGAAACGCAACAGAACCACTTACCCCAGAACTCGAACCGCAGATTTTTTGTCGCAAGGAGCTCCGCACCTTCCGGCCACAGCCCTGCTTACGCCGTGGGTCGCCACCTCGCCGAGCCTCGGCCACAGGCAAAGACCTGCCCTGGTCGCACTCAATGTAGGGGCTTTATTGACCTACACTATTTTGGGGGTTCCTTATTATAATTATGGTATAATGGGCCCCAGAACCCTGTTCTAACTATTAAGTCCCCTATATTAGGGCTCTCTTTAAAGTAAGGGCTGGGGGTGCATTCCCGGTCCTTATATTAAGGAACCCGCTATTCAGGGTCTGTTTTTGGGGTCCCTGGGTTTCTGGAACGGCTGTTGGGGAGCACTGAAAGAACTCAGGACCGGCTGCATGAAGCTTCGTCGCTGGAAGACCTGCACCGTCACAGAGACATTCTGGTGTCTTTGTATAACATGCAGGATCCGGGGTTTTGCTTGTTCTTGCAATTTGGAGTCCTTTGTTTTTTGATTTGGTTCTGCGTGCAGCTTCCGGGTTTCCATCAAGTGACGATTTAGAGCCAGTGAGAGGTTCACTTTGCAGTAGCTTCACAAAGCCAAAATCCCAAACCCGGAAACAACCCTTACCTCCGCACCCTTCCTTTCGGGTCTCGTCCTTCCTGACATTTAAACCCAATGCCGTAAACTACTTACGCACCCGTTAATTCACCCACCCACCCACTCATGCACCCCACCCATAGGCTCCATAGTAGCTCCTTTTTCGGNCACCCCCCCACCCACCCAGCCACCCAGCCACCCAGGCACCCAGCCACCCAGCCACCCAGCCAGACAGCCAGCCAGCCACCCACCCACTCGCATGGGCTGCACAGGATTTTCAAGCACGGTTGTTCTGCAAGGTTATACGCTGGAAGTTCAAGGAGTTCAGGGTTGTTCCAAAGATCCTCTCCTACGGAGGTGCCATTGGGATCGGGAGTGCTTACACCGGATGTGGGTTTAGGGCATGTTTGAGGTTTCGGGGCTTGGGGCTGCTGTTTAAGGGGTTTCGGGGTGAAGGGAGAAGAGGCTTTCTTTGAAGGATCCCAGTGGTTTGAAACATGGAGAGTTATGTGGGTTCCCGGACAATCCCGGACATACCAGGTTCACAGCATCTTCCGCTTGGCCAGAATACTGTCATTGCTACCGCTTCTGCTTGAAGGAGCAGCCGGAGACGATGGCAGAACTGGCCGACTGGTTCCAGAAGAACTACGCCATCAGCGATTCGTGTTGCTTGCGGAGTATCGATCCCGTTATTTTTTCTTCAGGAAGTGTTCAAGTAACACAGGTGTAGAACGCGGGGCATGTTGTGACTGGATTCCAAATATCACTGGCCGAGTGATGATTACAAACCCCCTGGAAGGCTGGGCCGAAGAGGTGGACCTGACAGCTCTGGATGCACTGCTCACCACGCTGAGCTTGAACGACTGTCCACTCGTGTGCCCTTTCCGCACGGCCATGGGTGATTTGGCCATGGCGGCGGGACGCCGGCATCAGACCGAGGATAAGGCCGCGGCGGCTTTTCGTGTCGCCATCGGTGCCGAACCGACTCGGCAAGAAGCCAAGGCCGGCACCTTCGCAAATTCCTACAACCTCGAGCAGAAGCCTGTTGCGACCGTCGGCCCCCAAAAAATCGAACCCTGTCCTACCTGGAGAGGTACGACTTCTGGAAGTGCTTCTGAGATCCCAAGCGCACGGCGACTCCATTAATGCCGACGAGGTGGTTGCATTGATGGCTTCCACAAGAACCCTGTCTGTTTGAGAACATTCTGCTCTCGCGCACCAACATTCGTGCTGCTGCGTCCTACCGCTTGAGCTGGAATGGGGGTTGTGCGCATGCTAATCCTCTTGTTTCTTCTGCTGCTCCTACTAATAGTATAATAGCAATAACAACTATTACCATCGTCGCCACACAACTACTACTGCCAACAACTACCACAACTACGACGACCACGACGACGACTACTGCTACTGCTACTGCTAATGCCACTGCCACAGCCATTGCCACAGCCACTGCCACTACCGCTATCACTACCACTTCCAGTGCCAGTTCCACTACCACTACCTGTACCAGTGCCACAACCACGACAACGATGCATGACTGCCGTCAACACTGGCACTGCAGCGGCGACGGTGACGACTACTACTGCTGCTGTGCGTTACTGGTACAGACGCGACGACAACTGCGATTATAACTTCCTGCATCCTGCCTCGTGGCAAGAATAGTGATAGTGGTTGTGATTATGGTGACCGTGGTGGTGCTGACGACGGTGATGTTGTTGCCAGTTCGCACCACGAGTTGTGCTAGGACTGCAGCATCGGAAATTGCTAAAGCAGCAACGACCGCAACAGCCGGAATTCAGTCGTCACGAAACCGCCTTCACCGAATGAACCGCCTTTGTTGCAGAACAGCCGAGGAAACTTTGCGGTGGACAACTTCGCAGCCCTCGCCGCTTGTGCTGAAGGCTATAGCTTTCGCCACGGGGCCTTACTGTCGGGGTTTGTTTCGCCAAGCAAAGGACTGCAGATTAAGTGCCACTCACCGAAGATGTCCACAACAATCATGCTCAAGCAGAGCATCAGCGCGCATAGTAAAGCGTCACGGACGCAGCTTGCGAAGTTTGTACTTCTAGCATGCTTACATTCTGTTGATCGTGCTCTTTGGGAACAGCCTTGTGGTATTTCTTCGATGCTCACCGTGGTCCGTATTCCGTTCAGCTGTTTCAGCTGTGTACCTGAATATACCTGACTTGTATGTCGATTTCGTGATGGGTCGCTTGAGATTTCATTTCGTGTATTGCTTGTCGAGCTCCCAGGTCCATGCTGCATTTTTGCAGACATGTTTGGAGGCTGAGATAATGCCTGCATGCACTCTTCAGTCAGAATCGTAGAAACGGCAGATGCTTGTCACGTGGATACATAATTACCGGAAGGTGAAGTAAGCAGAACTTCAGGTGCATAGCTACGAGTGTATACATACATGTATATGTATGTATGTGCACACACACATAGCAACATAGGAATCCTGCTTCTGCTTGCATTTAGTTTTGGGGGTGAGGGGAGGTTCGGGACTTAATTACTACGGGTTTGGGATCAGGCTCGAGGCACCACTGACGACCGAACATCCCAGAAAAGCTACTAGCTTTCACAGACCAGGAGGATGCTTTCTTGAAGGCCATGTTCTCGTGGAAAGAGGCGCGTGGCTGAAGAAGAGGGAAAGTGGACCTCAGTGTTCACGTCATTATGACAATCATTGTGATTTCTGCCAGAGCTGCTGACACTGCTATCGGATTAGCAGGCCAGCACCTTCACCATTGGTACTCCTGCTGCGTCTAATACTGCTGATGCCACTGCAACCAGTCGTACTATTCCTACTGATGCTCGTGCTGGCTCTTGCTGCAACAAAGACAACAACTACTACCTCTACTACTGCTAGTAATACCAATAATAACAACAAGTCAAGAATAAAGATAGTAAGACGACCAGTATCAATGATAAGAATAATCCTACTATCGCCACCACTACTGGTGCACTAACTTTGCTTCTGCTGCGCTGCAAAGCCCCAGGAGGTGAGCCAGGAGCTCGCCAAGATGTTGGAGGAGACGCAGCAGGCGGCTTGCTGTGTCAGGGTTCCAGAAGTTCCTACTTTCTGAATGTTCCGTGTGTGTGGAAGCAAGGATCGAAATTGAGAGGGGTTCGTATCAGTAACGGTAGGGGTAGCAGTCAGAGTAGCAGTAGCAGTAGGGGTAGTGGTAGTGGCTCTACTCTACTCCTGCGCGCAGTAGTAGTAGTAGTAGCAGTAGCACTAGCACTAGCAGTAGCAGTCGCAGTAGAAGAAGTATAGTATAGCAGTAGTGGTAGGCTAGGAGGAGTAGTAGTAGTAGCAGTAGAATACTTTGCTTCACCGCTACTGTTGCTGCTACTCCGACGACGGCTATTATGATTTTACAGAAGCCGCTGTAGCCCCCCTTACAGGGCTGCATGTCATATGTCTATGGGAGACCGGGTGAAGCCCTGGATCGTCTTAGAGCGTCGAGGAGTTCCGAAACCATACTTTCGAAAAGAATTGAACCGTGGATGCTTTGGGCAGAACTCCGCAGCAGCGCGCGTTTACATGCATCTGGCGAAGATTGTCGAAGCTGTGGCTGGGCTTCTTTCGGTTTATGGGTTTATTAGGGCTTGGGGTTGCGGTTCAGAGATTAGGGTTTGTTTGGTGTCTGCGGCTCCCCTCTTGGAACCCGAGGCCCTAGACGTTGAGTTTGCTTGGGAGCCACGGTCTTTTTTTGTTAGACACTTACTTTTCAGACGTAGCACACATGGACTTGTCGTGAGGCAGCATGCCAACAATGGCTTTGGTTGGAACCGGGATCCTGGCACGCGCAAGGAGGTGATACTAGAAATTGTAGCAGCTACACACTCAGAAGTTACCGGATTCTTCGCCTCCTTTGCATCCCTGAGCTTCAGTAGTCGGCGGTAAGCTCCACCAGAGACGCCCGTTCTCTTATCCCAACTCCAACACCTGAACCCTGCCAAGCTGCGAGTGGCAACAGAAAGCCCTTGAACCCTAAACCCGTGGACAGAAAACCGAGGAAGGTCACAAGATGAGCGCCTATCGCTACTGCAGGCACATTGCTGTCTTTGAGTTTTCAACTCCCCCTATGTTACTCTCAAACCCCGGTTCAGGGGAACTGCGGGACAGTCTCCCGCCAAGCATACCTTGCTGTGTATCTTTCAAGCTCAACAAAAATTGTGATCAACATTGCTCGGTTTGAACCCAGGTGCTGTGAGAATACCGTGCACTATAACCCTAGGCCGAAAAGCACGAAATCACAAACTCCAAGCTGTGTATACACATGCTGTGTGGACGTGCGAGTGAATGTGAAGCTGACGGAAGTAAACGAGTGCTATGCGGGTTTCGGAGGTTCTGGGAAGGGTTTTGATTCATATTTGTTGGTGGGGATGTCGCAGATGATTCCAACTGATCATTCCTTTATATGCTGCTTGCCTTTCTTTGCTCACTTGACTCAGCCTTGTAGTTTTCGCAATGTCGCGCTGTCGTTGCCATCTTCGTCGTCATAGTGTAGCGGAAGCAGCAGCAGCGGCAGTATTAGCAGTGTGAGCAGCAATAGCAGTAGTAGCAACAGTAGCAGTGCAGTGGTAGTAGGAGTAGTAGTGGTAGTGGTGGTAGAGTAATCGTCGTTGTCGTCGTCGCAGACCTAGTCCTAGTCCTAGCGATTGTGGTTGCGGTTGTCGTTGTTGTCGTTGTCGTTGTCGTTGTTGCTGCTGTTGTTGTTTTCGTTGTTGTTGGTTGTGTGGGTTGGTTGGTTGCTTGCTTGCTTGCTTGCTTGCTTGGTTGGCTGGCTGGCTGGTTGGTTGTTGTGGTCGTCGTTGTTGTTGTTGTTGTGGTCGTCGTCGTTTGCTGCGGCTGCTGCTGTTGTTGAAGGACAGCAAAATAACTGCAAACTCAATGCACAATCTTTTTGCCGTAATGCTTCAGTTTTCATGATCTTGGAAACCCTTGTGTCGTTGAATGGCGGCACAGGAAAAGCAACCAGAAGATGTCTTAGAACACTCCGCAGCCGAAGGCGGGCCTTCCGATTGCGCCCCGGCGACAGCAGCTTAGGGGGTCTGCTCAGGCTAGCGCCTGAGGTGCCTCGGCAGAAGCGAGGGGCTCGGGGTCTCGGGTCGATGTAGGGGCTTGTTGAAACATGAAGGGGGCGATCCCCGTGTTATGTCGTCTTACGATGCGGACATTGGATTGGCAGTTTCGCGTCGGCTCACAAGCCCGGATAGAAAAGGATCGGGCCAGCAACGCTGAAGATAGAAGTATGCAGTATTGGAATAAGCTCAGTACTGGTTCAGAAGACCCGGAGAGCCACTAGTCACTAGTCACCAGCCCATCGGAACTAACATAACTAACTGACGCGATCACCGGGGGGAAAGTAACAATTACAATCCCAGTATTGGGCCACAAACGATGACAAATAAAACATGGATAACAGAAACTCCTTCGGCGTTGAGGTAGGCTGCGTGCAAGACGCGGCCACGGAAGCCCTGAAGTGGCGACTTCCCGATGCAGCAGAAATCCTGGGCCCCATCTTCGAGATGTTCAAGGCGAGGTCTTTGAGCAGAAGGCCGTGAAGCCGCTCTTTGCTCTTGACCAGCCTCTGCGCAACACAGCTAAGCCGCAAGAAGCTGCCAGCCTCTGCCTCTGCGAAACAGAAAGAGGCTTACGTCGACCAGCGCCTGGCCGCTGGAGTATGCTCGATGCCAGGAGGACAGAAGGGAAGACTGGCAGAGTTCAGGGGTTGCAGAGTGGGTGACGGCGGCAAATCAGGAGATTCTGTCGAGGATGAGGCCGGTGATTAAATGGGGGAGGGGATGATGGGACTGCCTCCGCAGCTCCTGTTGCCGCCCTAATTTCGGGGTTCGACTAACTCGTAAAAATTGACAATGTCCCCTCGTCCCTACATTTTAAATGTGAGTATACTTTGAAGTACACCCCAAACCCGTTTGAGTTAGAGGTTCCAGTGATTCCAGTGCGCATTTCGATGGTGTGGGTCCACCCCTCCAATGAGCAGATATTGTATTCGTATTCAGATCTGTAGAAGTACTACTATCAGCGTGTTTATTGCGATCGTAGGCACCTCATTACCTCCACCGCCTCTTAACGCACTTTGCAATGGACGGGGATCTTGGATTGTGGTTAAAACATCATCATAAACAAACCCGCGTGTTTAAATCCCAGACCGTAACCTCCTGTACCAGAAGCCTCAGCCTGTCTTGTGCGAGTTGCGAGCATCAACAGAAAAGCCTACAAGAGACGCCCCCAGCCCTGAAAGCCATAAACTCCTTGACTAAACCCCGAACGCTGTAAACCCGAAGCCCGCAGAAACGGCCCGGCTTGGGGCGTGGCAGGAGCGACGACGCCGCGACCACGCTCACAGGATACGCCAAGTGGGATGCCGATGTACGACTCGCAGCTGGGCGGGGACAAACCGAGGTTTACTCTTTTGTGGCCAGGTCTTGAGCTTAAGAAACAAGAGTTCACCGGTTCTTTTGGGTCCAGATATACGGTTTCTTCCAAAGCGTTCCTGCTCCGCGCGTCGGAGTCGCAGTCCAGGCCGCATTTTCCCGCAGGCCGTAAGCCCTTTAAGCCTTAGCCCTAGACGCTTGGAACAGGGAGGTTTCACCTCCAACCGACTGCGAACCAACACAAAGTGGGACAAAGCCTAAATCACCCGCCTGGACTGTGCGATTTCGGTCGACAGCTTCCGGCTCCAGGTTGCAGGGGTTCTTATCGCGACATATCATGTGTTACCATGTTTGATGATATCGAAATTGACAGTGATATGAATATGCGGCTTTCGATTTTATAATGTAGCGCACTGTTGCTTGGCATACATATGTACTACATACGCAGAGGCGCGCACACACACAGTCACATATATGTACACTGTACACACTACAATACAATACAGTGCAATACAATGCAACGCAATATACCACACGATGATACAACATAGTATCCTACTGTATCCTATACTGTGACATGAGGTAGGTGGCAGAATGTAGCATAGCTTAGCACAGTATGACGCCGCCATATAGTCCAACATTGCATATGCCATACTATTTGACAAAGACAAAGAAGACAACTATCAAGATAAACATGACACAGAAACACATACATGGTCACGTCATCGACCCCTAGATTTTCCTACATGTATTCCTGCGTCTAAATTATGGCGCTGTTTGGATTTCTCGACCCTAGGCTGCTGGAAAACTTTTTCGCCGATGACAGCCAGTCGAGCCAGGCTGCGAGCCGGGTGCACCTAAAGTCATTCAAGCTTTTTTCGGTGTAGGTTCAGGGTTCCGGAATATCTTGGGACGGTGGGTGGAGATGTGCCTCGTGAGAAGTGCAGGACTCAGGGCGAGTCCGTGCCTCCGACCGGTTCCGTTTTTTCGGGCTGCAGGGGCCTATAAGTCACCAACAAGAACACTTGAAATTCTGAGAGTTGTAGGGGCGATGCCGATAGCAGTCGCAGCACTGCAGGGCAGCTGTCGCAGCGACATCCTACGTCAAAGCCAGGGAACCCAACACCTCTTTCTCGACCAATGTAATTTAAATCATGGAAGAACCCTGCCATGATTCGCTTGACTTGTATGCCTCATTCTTTCGAGTATTGAGAGAGACATACTCTTGGGGTCCTGAGACGGGCCCTAGTTACATTGCAGAAACTACCCATCCACCTTAAACTCCAAATCCTAACCTCTACATCCTCAGCTTCCAAACCCTTAAAGCACGCACCTCAACATAAACACTTGTATCCTTAAATAGCCCGAGTGCTGCAGCTGCGAAGACGTGACCGAAAGCTCGGCTGAAAGCTTGTTGGACTCCGCATGGCCTGCCGATATTGGGTTTAATTAGCTGTTTTTAGCAGCTTAGGCCTCTACTACTTTGCTCATGTAGTGCGAAGCCCTTGCATTGTAGCAAGAGCTGCCCTGCAAAACCTTGCAGCTGGAAAAGGCACCGCGATCTGAAGATGTAAGCACATGAGATGCGTAAAGCCAAGTCAGTCATGATGACACGACAGAAAGGACAGCTGTATCGTTTTTTTTGTTTTTTTGTTATTTTGGGGTGTTGGACAGGCAGCGGTTCCAGTGCCGGCAACCCCCATCAGCCTCCCACCGGGAACGCCCAGAAACAGTGCCCGGGTCCAAGTGCTGACGACGGCTTTGGGGTGTAAAGCGGCGGTCCTCGGACATGTGGTATAGCTTTGACCTTCAGGGAGTCGGCAATGGTCTTGGTGAGTCCTCAGGCGCCGGGCACGCCGATGCTGATGTCTGCCTCCCAGGCTGGGTTGCGAAGGGGCCGAGGTGGCTGACGATGAATTTTTTCAGCAGCAGAGCAGAAGTAATCGAGACCGAGATCGTTTTAGTTATTGTATTCGCAGTGGTCGTTCTCCTTGTCGATCTTTTCCATGCCGGAGTCCCTTACTGACCTTACTGCATCACATGCGGATTTAGGACATCTAAGCCGCTGCAGTCTAGACCCGAACGCCAAACACCAAACCCTGAAATCTAAGCACGCAATGCAGGTGGCCGACCTCCGCCGGAAACATCCGGGTCGACCCTTGGTGTCAACATTGCTTGGTACACTTCAGGAGGTGCTGCATCGTCTGTACAGTGCGGTTGTCGCTACTCTTTTCGCTTGCATGGGTTCTATGGTGTGCATGGCTGTGCGGATTTCAGGTTTAGGGTTACATGCTGCTCTATGTCTGATGCTCTCAAAGGCAGTAGCCGCTAGAGCTTGTAGCAAGAGACTTTACCAAAACTTGCAATGTAGGGAACCGAATTGTTGATGGCGTCTGGGGATTTTATCCGACAGTTCTGCGCGTACTACACAGATTGTGTTGACAATGACTGATTGTTACTAGTTATTCAGATCGCTATCTTAGCCCTAAGGGAATTTTCTTGGGGTCCGTGTCTCCATTCCCGAAGATCGACAGTTAAACCCCTAGTCCCGAACGGCCGTGGAGTTCTAGCACCGAGCCAAGTCGAGTGAGCTCACCCAACCTACTCAGACGCGCAAACTTGCATGCATGTATCTATCTGTGTGTATGTCTGTTTATCTTTCTTTCTATCTGTCTCTCCTATCTCCTATCGTCTCCTATTCTGTCCATCCTTCTATCCATCTATCTGCCTATCCACCTGTCCACCCGGTCAACTATCTATTGAACTATCTATCTACCTATCTATCTGTCTACTTAACTAAATTTTCTATTTTGTGCCATTTCTCTATCTATTTATCTGCCTGTTTTTTCTTTCCGTCTAACCTATCTACATAATTTCCCTGCCGTTGTATCTAGTCTACAAATAATTGTTTATCTTAAGCCTTCTCTTCAGCTGAATGTCAATGTGGCTTGTCTTATCTCATCTGATGTTTTCAAAGCTTGTTTCATTTTGTGTCCCAGCTTCCTTTCTCATCTCACATGGTCTGGTTTCGTCTCTTTTAACTCCTTATGCCTCTTCAAGTCCCACCACCCCCCGTCTTACATCTTGTCTGTATCTTATATCCCATCTTATCTTGTCTATCGTGTTTCATCTTGTTTTGGCCGAAGTTGGCATTATCGCAATCGTAACTCCTGAATCTTCGCATCTTATCCTGTCTCTTAATACTTGTATGTCTGCATATGCTTTCACCCCTCGACCACACAGACCTCGTCTGGCAAGTCCGAGTTGCGAGAGTGTAATACTGGTATCTTACCATATCTTACCTGTATCGTAATATCTTACTCTTAGACTTAATCTTGATCTTTCCCTACTCTATTTGCCTCTCTCTCAGTCTCTGTCTGCCTGGCTGTCGGCCTGGCTGGCTGCCTGCCTGTCTTTGCATCCATCCATCCGCAGATCCAGCTATCTCCATGGAGCTGTGTATCGATGTATCTTTGTAGCGTTATTCCGATGTACCTATGTGTTGACGTGTTTATGAATCTGTGTATCTATCTCATCTATCCTATGTAGCTAGCCATCTATCTGTCTGTCTATCGGTCTGCCTATCTATCTACCTACCTACCTAAGCATGCATGTACACATACATGCTGCATACCAGTACCTCTACCCAAATCTTTATATGGCTACATTTATTATCCATGGCAATATTTTCATCTTGGTCTTTGTACGTTTACATACACAGATAGATTTACACATACACATACACATACGCATGCACATACACACAAGTTTGTGTGCGGATAGGCTTCTCTTGCTCCTTGTGTCCTTTGGGATGCGTACAAGCCTATCTACCGCCATATCGGTTAGTTGCTACCCGCCAAGTGATCCCGGTCGTCATCCTCCCGGCGCTGGACCCGACGCTGGCCCCGCAACCCGAGAGACGCGGCATTGAACTCCAAAAGTTTTTTACGGTCTGTTGAGGGCTTGGGGTCTCAGCGCAGACTGAATAGTTGAGCAATGCAAGTCGGGGTTTGGGGTTTGATTGCTTATGATGACGATACGATGAAGGGAGTTGATTCTTTCGGATGACTTGACAGAATGTGTGGGGGATCGATTTTGTGGTACATGCTTCCTTTCTGGACAAACACCTGTGTCAAGTCAAGTCGAGGGGCTTCAGTCAATCTGTAGTCGAGATTGTTCATCGCCACTTTTTCGTTGCTCCATGAATCAAGTCATGACTTTGCGGTAGATTTTGCAGGCCAGTCAGGGGTAACTTGTGATCATCACGGCCTGGGTTCAAGAAGGGTTGTATAGGCTTCGGAGTATCAGGTTGCTACAGTAGGGCTCAGGCTTTTACGTTTTATCGGGTCAAGGATTTATAGTTTCGGGTTTCAGGGTCATGCTTTCATTCTCGAGGAAGAGGAAACGGGTCGAGCTTTGTGCTGAAGGTTTCCGGATTCCGCTTTATGGATGAGAGGTGCATGCGTCCGGTGCCTTTAAGCTTGGAGGTTTCGAGTCTCACGGATTAAGACAGGATGATTTGGTCGGCCCCTCGCGTGGATATCTTCTGACTCCAGTGGCAAAACCCCAGACGCATAGGGTACAGACGTACATGAATACACGCATAGGTATGGCCCTGCAACACCAAAATCCTGAAGCTCCAGAACATGCAAACCCCGAAACACAATCCGGGCTTCGTCTTTGCTAGGTAGAAAATAATCCGGGTTTGTTTGCCATCTTCCTGGTCACCGTATGCAGCGGAAGCCACACGGGCGCTTTGAAACTGCGGTTTAGTTTTGGAACCAGGGTGCCCGTGATGGAGGCCCAAACGCAACATTATCACAAGCACGTCTCAACTTCCGGTCAAGAGCCACTCGAAGCTCCGAAACCCTGAATCCTGAAAGCCTACTTTGTTTAGTAAAGAGAGCACCTGATTCCTGAGGCCAAACAAGTACCTCGTGCCGATCGACTCCAAAATCAGCGATCTGCATCTCGGCTGAGTTGAGATTGGGCTCAGGGTTTAGAGTTCAGCATTTTGGGTTCGGTGCGGGTTCAGGATATAGAGCTGGCGGTTTCAGGCTTCAGGGTTGACGCTTTTAAGGCTGAGGGGTAAGGTGTAGTAACAGTACAGTAAAGACTGCGTACAGTCTACGTACAAATAGCGAAGGGTCAACGCAAACCAGATTTCTGAGCCTTCTAGAACAGCAGGACAGCCCAGCACCAAACAAAACACACACACACACACGCAGAGAGATGCACATGCATGTACATATTTACGAGCAAAAGGTGCTAGCGTTGCTCCTCTGCATGAAATGTGCAGCATGAAGTGTGAATCGTAATTTGTTGCAGTGTGTTCTTATCGTACTCTTGAACATCATAGTTTGCATTAATATGTGTGTGCACATGCACACACACGCACATGCACACAGTCCGCTGCTTCAAAAAAATGTGTATTATGTATATGTACATGTGTATGTAGATGTAGATGTGTTTATAAGGTGCCTATATGTACATACATATGTTTAAGTCGATGTATGCACATAGCAAGACGACGACTACCTTTCTGCAACAGCAACAGCAACAGCAGCGGCAGCGACAGCGACGGCGACGGGAAGTCATTGCTGCCATTGTGAGTGCTGCTGCTGCTGCTGCTGCTGTGTAATCATACTGTAGTAAATATGAGGCGATTTCTGTACCAGGTTAAATATATATAAGTATACATTGTGCACGCTTGTAGCATATTGGTATCATTTGTCGATTTAATGTGATAGTAGTCTGTTTGATGATATCATATGCTTATGATAGATTGTACTGTATTGTATGCAATAGCACAGCATGCCGTATTGTATGATGGTGACTCATGCTACATGTAGTGCACATGCGAACGTGTACTTCAGCATGCAAATCGTTCGTGCTAATTTTTCTACACTCTTCGCTTTGAGAGCCAAAGTCCCGTAGTGATGCCCTGAAGCTCCAAAATGCCGGACCCTGGTCTTCAGGCAGAGGTCCCTGACAAAGAAAATTGCAACCTGGAGTGCGGAGCGTGGCTTAGCTGAGCCTGGCTTGGGGGTTTTGGGTTTTGGGCCTTCAAGCATCGGATCGTGGTATCCAGAGACTACGAAAACCCCATGTCCAGGGCGGTGACTTTTCAACACAACTCCTCGGTGAACAGCCAGAGTGTAAAAGGTCTCCTTTAGTTGCTTTAGTTCTGGGATGTTTGTTGCGGATTCTTTATAAGCGAGTCTGAGTGCTACCCGATCCCTGTACAGTCGTTTTCCGTCACGTTTAGCCGCTAGGGGAAGGCACTCTTGCCGAGCTTGTCTTTTCATATGCTTGTCGCAGGCTTCAACATCGATATTGCCCCTACCTTTCCGCTGGGTATGACATCATATGCTCATTTGTTGTTTCATCTCCATCATCACTGCGTCTATTCCAGTCGTAGTCGTAGTTGCCGTAGAAGAAGACGAGCCACTGCCGCAGAAGTAAGCGTAGCGGCAGCAACAGCAGTTGTTATTGTTTTTTGCTATTCGCACTTGGATTTCCCTGAACCACCCCGAGCGTTAAGTGTGTGAGTCCCGTCATCCTACAAGCTTTGTCATCTGCCAAGGGAGAAAGTAAGGGCAGAAACAGAACCCCTTAGAGCCTCCTTGAAGTCCCTTTTGAAGCCTCTCCAAGACCGCTTGAAGCCCCCTTGAAGCCCCCTGAAGCGTTCTTATCCTTACTGCCGCTCGTGCTGGGAATGTTGTGTCCGTTATTGTTATTGTTATTGTTGCTCTTGCTCTTTGCTATGCCCCCGCGACCACTGTCAGCAGTTATCTTGAGGACGCAATGTCTACTAGCTAGCTTAAACCCTGAAGCCGAAGCCCAACATTCATTTAGGCCCTTCTTGGAGGCCCCAAAGCCTAAACCGTATGATCCTATGGCCTTGCACTGTCCTAAACCCTGAGACCCTTAGCTGAGGCCTTGTTTCGCACTGGCCCCTGATGTTCCACCCAAATACACCCAAAAAGAACAGACACCTCACAGGCAAAGGAGCAGTGCTCGGTTCCGCTTCGGAGCTGGGCCACCCGCTGGCACCCCGCCAGGCTCATTGTCAAATTGTGGGGCCTGTCAGGGCTTAGCATCGTAAAGACGATCTGGGTTTAGGTCAGAGCCTAGAAGCGCGCAGAGGATGCTTGCATCTTGTTCAACAGTCCATCGGCGTCCTTCGTGGCGTTTGAAGGACTTGAGGTGTTTTGCGGCTTTGGGAAATCCGATGCCTTTGGAGGAGACTGTGGAAGGTGTGGAATTGAAGCCTCAGCCTCAACCTCTGGTATCACTTTGCAAACCTGCAGCAGTTGCGAGGCCCTCAGCGCCCTCGACGAATCTTGGATTTGCGCTTAGCGATTTCGGGCTAAATCTGCCCTCCCTCCCTCCCTACCTCCGTGCTTCCCGTGCAAACCGATCGCCATCTGCTCCGCATGTATGTCGCGGATCTCAACACCCCAAACCTGGATCCCTCGCCGTAGTATCTGAGGGTCGGGTGCGGCCTAGGAGCAAAGTGGCGTCGAATGCCTCCAGCTTCGCTTCACTCTGGACGACGGTGCCCGAGCCTTCGTCGCAAGATGCCTTGATGGGCCAGGGCTTCGAATCCAGAAGTTACTGTTGAGAAAAGGGTGTAAGGTGCTCCCGCTTCACAAAGGCAGCTACTCTAGGCAGTGGTTGCGGTCAGCAGTCTGATCCCGTTCCTCATGCCCTTCCGTATCCTTTAGTGGCCTTCCCACATGTAGGCACAGCAGCCCGACGGCTTTTGCACAAGTGTTTCTAGATACCTTGAAGCCCAGGTTTGATTATGTTCGCCTCGCTGCTGCTGCGGCAACTCCTACTCCTGCTGCTGATCCGCTTTGCTGCTGCTACTGCTACTGCAACTCGTCCTTCTCCTCCTCCCCTCCTCCTACGACGCCGACTGCTACTATGACGACTGCGTCTGCTTCTTGCTCTACCTTTGCCTCAGGAGTGGAACTCTTCCTTGGCGCGCGTGCTTCCTCATGACACCTGCTGGAGCACGCTCGTTTGCTTTGTAAGATGTCTTGGTCTCGGGCTTGCGGAGCTGGCTACATATCAGGCCTTCGGCCAAGCGTCTTCATTGTGCATAGATTTCGAAACGTTCCCCAGGGATCGGCAGCCATGACTTCTAGAACGAAGCATGTTCAACCCTGAACCATAAAACCTTCGTCAGCAAGCAGTCGAACAGTTGCGATCAACAAAACAAACCCATCGCATCCTCGCCTAGAGTAAGAGTATCCGAGTTGCAAGAGTCCAAGCGCTAAAGCAGGCTTTGCGACTTGCCGACCCCTGGTTTGCATTTTTTTCGTTATCAGCTGCGCCTTCCGAGCGCTGCTCGACGTAGATGCTAGATGGTTATCCGGTGCAGCTGCGGATACCCGGCATACCTGTTTCACGAGTAGCAAGGATTGCGCCGTGTGCGTGGAGCCAAGAAGACATCGGTTGGGTGACGGCACCTCACCCAGGACAAACTAGGACTATATAAAGACCTCCACTACACGTAGGGATGTACCTAGATTGCAACCTCAGGGTGCGATTCTCAAGTGGTTATGCCGTTCAGGGAAGGCGTTTCCGGTAAGTGAGCGCTTTCCTACTAAGACGTTCAGACTGAGCTTGAACTGGTCTTGCGAGGTGGCTTGATTTCGCTTCGGTGGTTCCGGAGCAACCCTCAACTCTGCGCAGACTAAAAACCCGGGGCCATGCCTCAATCCTAAACCCTGAACACAGACCTAAACCCAGAGCCGCCACCCTGGGCCAAAACTCAAGCTCCGAAACTTGTCCGAAACCCTAAACCCGAAACCCAAGGCCCAAAACTCCCAGGCCGAAAGGCTCGTCGCCGGCCCGCGGTCGATCGGCGAGCCGCCATCGCTCGCGGAGCCCTAGGCATCGGATGCCTTGTGATTTTTTCTCGTCTTTTGACAAACATGTGTGTTTTTCTACACATTTTCGTCCATGTTTCCCTACGTGTTGAGGGTAAACACATAGTGTTCTGTGCTATAGTCAGCTTCGAGGGCCTGTCCTTCGATGTTTCCCGACCCCAAACAGGTTGTGTGTGTTTCCATGCTTTGCTCAGCATCTTTTTTTGAGCGGATCTTTGCACGGAGTGTTTGTAGGCAACCAGATAACCATGGCGTTCTGTTGGGGTTGTGTCGAAATTCAGAGACTGCTGTCTCCTGTGACTGCATCCGGAAAGATGACAGTCGCAGAGATCGCTTGTTGCAGCCATTGTCGACAAAGTGACTGCCGCCGATGGTGAAGAGCTCCACTCGCACATTGTATCCTGAAGGGCATTGCAGCAAAGGACTGCCTGTCACGGCAGGTACCACCACATACTGATCTCCAGTTGGGAATCCGTGGCAACACATTCAGCTGGAACCCCGCGTAAAGCCTCAACCCTAAATCCAGCGAGAGTGTGAGTCGAAATCCGACAACCCTAAGCTCTACATGCCAAACAGATCCGAAGCCCGGAGCCCCAATAACCAAACCTGTGCGCAGTAGGCACCACACCCCGAAGCCTTAACTTCCACATGTACAAACGTTACCACGACGATTAGACAAGGTTTTGGCTTGCGGGGAGCCTTAAAGTATTACTAACTCATCTTTAGCTCCCCGAACTTTGCCTCATCCCCCACACTTCGTGCGCCAGGCGCGACCGCTCGGGCAGCCGAGGCTCGGGGTTTGGAGTTTTCATTGGCTGTTGCTCCTCGGGTCAGGGTCAGAGTATAAAGGGTTGGTGTTTAGAGATATTCGGCGGAGGTAGGGGTTGGGCTTAGGGCTTAGGGTAGTGACGACTAGTGGAACGCTTCTGCCAAGAACGACCGCCAAAACGCTGTTGCAAGTAAGGTTTATTACTTTGACTGCGCCTTGTTACCTTGGGCATTCCATGAGCGACTGTTGACTCTACTTTCTGCTAGGAATAAAGTCTGGGCATCCGACTCCTGCTGCCTCCTTCGCGTATGCTGCAGACTCGCGCAGACTAGGGCAACTACGACAGCAACACCAACACCAACAGCAACAGAGCAACACCACCAACACCGCCGCCGCCACCACCCCCACGACCACCACTGCCACCGCCA
>BGNK01002207.1:29898-99094 GCA_003297005.1 Symbiodinium sp. clade A Y106
CCACGGCCACCGCCGCCGCCACCTCCGACCGCCATGCACCACCACCGCCACCGCCACCGTCACCGCCACCGCCACCAGCCACCGCCACCAGCCCCGATTGAAGCTCCTTTTGCTCCAAGAGTGAAGGTCGCCGTTCGCCCTCGAAGCACAGAACCCAGGAGGCGACCCGAGAGCGTGTTTTTGCACGGCACGGGTTAGGTTTTTTCGGACCGCTACAAGTTGTCTGGCTTAGGTGGTTCAGGATTCAGGCTAGTTTAGGTGGGTTCGAGGGTTTGCTGCACCTTTCCGGCCAGAACTCCCCAGCGTCGACCCAAAGCTCAGAACCCCAACCTTGAAACTTGTTGGGTGGTTGTCAGAATTATGGTCCCTTTTTGGGCCCTTAATATAATGCGGCACCTAATATTTAGGGTACCCAATGAGGGACCATGATTTTGACAACTACCCTGTTATCTACAACAGTTGATTGAGGCTTTTCAGGGTCTTTGCGTTTCGGTGCCTCGTGTTTGCAACTTTTCCCAAGCTTTTCCCGGCATTTCCGGTTGTTTAAAGGTTTCCTGAGGGATGCACCCTTAAACCCTAAGAGTGTGAGAGTCGAAATCATTTGATTGCTTTTTTTGAGTGGGAGGTGGGTTTGGGGGGGCTGTATGCGCAGGATTCAGACAGCGATTAGACTCTGCAGGGAGGGGGTTGGGGCTTTGGGGTTTCTGAGAACCCGCATGTAGCGCTGCACGCGAGTAATGCTATTCCTTAGGGATCCTATGTTAGTGGAAGACGGAGTAAGACTATCACATAGGGTTCCTATTTTGGCCAGAGTATGGCAGACCCCCAAACCCTATTCTAAGTGTTAAAGCCCCTCCTTTGGACCCTAAATTCCTTGCTCTGCGTTGCAGCCTAAAACAAACAACCACAAGCCGACATTTCAAACCCTGACCCTAATCTAAAAAGGCATGGAACAGCTCCTTTTAATACAGTCGTTGTGTAATAACAGGACCGCAGCCTGTAACTTGTACCTGTTCGGGTTCTAAGTCAATCTGGAGGGCGGGGGGCAACACTCTCCGGAAATCGACACCCTAAACTCTAGACTCTGAACCTGCAGCCAGAGCCCTTGCAGCAACCCTTAAGCCTTAATCCGAAATGCCCATGTGTAATTCCTTAAAGCCCGAAACCCTAAGGCTTGAGCTGATTGAAAAGCCCATATGCCTAACCTTGTACCCTCAAGCGCCTGCACAGGTTGGCGGCAAGAAAATGCCTGGCGCTTTCTTCTTGGGCTCTAGGGCTCTGGAGTTTTAGTTGTATTATTTCGACCTTGAGCCTACGTAGAATGCGGCGTAGGGAGTACAGGGGTTTGGGGAGCAAAGGAGGAAGAGAGAGAGAGAGAGAGAGAGAGAGAGGGAGAGAGAGAGAGGGAGAGAGTGAGGGTTTAAGGGTTTCGGGTTCAGGGTTACTGGTTCAGTTCAGGGTTTTGGATGTAAGCCACAAATTAAATGGTAGATGTAGATTGCCTATGAGTCCACTCCTCCGGATCTTGTTCAGCGATTTGTTTCAGTTCACCCACATCTTCCACTTCAATGGCCTTCACAAGGGTGACTGACAGTCGGCTTCCCCCTACTCCCCCGGGGCTGGTTGTGCATTGCTCGCGCAGCTGTCGCATACTCACACAGTGCGTAGTTCGAGCCGAAATCCCAAGACCCTTTTCAACTCTTAAATTAGGCGTAAACCCACAAATCTTCGCAAGACCTGCTGGGTCAGTTCCGAGTTTGGGTGTGCAACCTCAACATTGCATGCCCAGTGCTCAGGTCTCCCGGTTCAGGGTCTTGCTCCTGCACACTAAGGAACAGGAGCGGCGGTACAGCTCAGGAAGGAGCCCTAACAGAGCTAGCGACTAGACTTTGTCATGAATCTTGGAAGGCTCCAGCTCAACGTTTGTTTTCTGTGAAATTCTTGGAAGACCTTACTTACCTAAATCCACTTGAATGCCAGATCTCTTCTCCCCTAAGGCTCCGCGCGCAAAACCCTTGGACTCTACCTGAACCAAGGCCGCAGACGTTGGCTGGTATGCTCTCCTCCGGGGCTTGGATGCCCAAGGGCAAAAGGGCGGGAGCAATACAGGTAGCGATCAGAAGGCACAGCTCTCATAATCAGAATCAGTGTAGCTATGATGCCCCAACAGTCTTTGTCGACTTCGTCCTCGGCAGCGTCATTTTCTCCATGTGCCGCTATGAGTTTCAGTACACTGGTAAGATGCCGCAGTGTCGTTCAGAGCACCCGTGCAATCATGCATTGATGGGGCCGCCGGGGAGACAGTCAGGATTTCGGCTAGCATATGGCTTGAAAATCCTACACCAAGGGATCTGTGTAAGTTCGCACAACCCCCCAAAAGAGAGAATGGAAGAGATACTAAACTCTGCCGGGCTTTTTTTCGGGGTTTTTGATGTCCATTAATGTGCAATATCGTCCTCTGACTTGGGGTCCATGGTGGTTGAGCCAAAGCCGAGGGTTTCGCATATCGTCGGGTAGGATATCTGGAAGAAGGTGTGGAAGTGTTTCCTAGAGGAAGTACGAAAATGAAGAAAGACAAGCTTGATTTCCGAATCGCATATGCTTTGAAGCATTCAGTGCCGAGGCTCCGCTACAGCCTGGCTCTCAGCTTCAGCTGTCAGGGAGAGAATGATTGGGCGTCGGTACCGCATGTAGCCGTGGCACATTCCGTTGTGGCTACCGTTGCAGGGAAGCATGCGCGACTGCTAACCTAAAGAGTTTTTGCTAGTGTTGTGATGCACAATATGGCAAAACCTCGAAACGGCGAAGCCAATAGCCGTGACCAGGATCAACATGGCTTTCCTCTTTAAAAAGTTCCACGTTTCGTTTGATGTCATCTCCTGCCCGTCACCATTGCCAGAGTTCAGGACTTTAGGATTAGCTGCTGGCGAATCCCGATATTCGCAAAGTCGTCAGAAACCATTCAGTCCCGTGGTGCTAAACCCTACTGTAGGGGTCTTAATAATTAGAATAGGGTGGGGGTATATTTGTAGAACAAGTCTCTAAAGAAGGAACCCCCAAAAAAGGATTTTATTTAGCAAGGCCCCTACATTACACCCCCCCCCTCCCCCCGAAAGAAGCCACCGGCGCAGGCAGTCCCAGGCCTTCTTCCGGCCCCAAGCGCCGCAAGCGCCTCCCGAGGACCCTGCGCAGGCCAAAGGTCTAACAGAGGGTGTAGGGTTTGAGATATATATATATATACTATTTTGGGGTTCCTTATTATAATTATGAATTATGATATAATATATACCCCAAGACCCTATTCTAATTATTAAGGCCCCTATATTAGACAGGGCGCTTTGGTTTCTTAGGGCTTCACAAGGGCTTAATTCCAGGGTTGTGACTAGAGTTTTACAGGGTTAGGTGTGTGACTGTCCATCCACCCATCCACCCATCCATCCATCCATCCATCCATCCACCCTTCCATCAGATCATCTAGCTATCTATTTTGGAGTGAAGGGCCCGTTGGGTTTAGGTGTGGGTTTGAGAGTGTTTCGAGTTCCTGGGGAATTCTTGAGGAGCCCTTTGCAGTTGATGGGAACACAAGATGCAGAGATGTTGAAGGGTCTTCGCAAAATCCTGAGGTTTCCTTAGCTCGTTGCTTCAATGTGGGCGTGGTGATTGTCGGTTAGAGGTTCAGTGGTTTGGGTTGGAGATTCAGCATTTGCCGATCCTTGTGCACTAACTGCCCGTGTATAATCATGTCAAGCAATCGAAGACTGGGATCAGCAAGTTCTCAGTTCATGCGGCTCGGTTTTAACTTAGACCTAAAGCTCCAAGCATTTGAAAAACCGCTCCTCTCTAGCAAAGCCCTTAAGCTCCACGCTCTTTTGGTAGTTGGGTCGCGACCTATTGGGAGACCGGATCACGCAGTGGAGCTGTTTGTAGAGAGGAGCCCTGAGCGAGCCGCGAACAGAACCGTATGTCGCCTTACTGTGTAGGTACCCAGCGGTGGCACTTTGCACATTCAATCGGGCGGCAACTGCGTGTAGTTGTGGAAAGCCGGCGTTCCCTCTCTGACTGGGGTTATTCTGGCTGTCCATAGGCAGTATTGTATGTTGTGCATTTTGAGACGCCTGCAAAGCCCTGACAGCCTAGATGCCCAAACTCCCAAGCCGGCGCTATGCGAGGTGGCAGCGCGGAAGGCCGCTGCGAGCGCTGCAGCGGCCGCCTTTGCCATGGCAGCCGGCCGTGCAGGGCGCCCGAAAAGGAGGAAGGTTTTGTGGTTCATGTGGGCTTCTTTTGGGACTACAGGGTTTAGATTTGGAGTTCGGTATTCTGTTGAGGATTCCTGTTTCTACTTCACATGCTGTTGCTGGAGATGCCGCCCAGCTGCACGACGAGGTTATAAGTTATGCAGAATAGCTGCTCTTAGCATCCAGATGCTTGTTTGAACAGCTCCAGAAATTCTCCAAGCTGTCATCAAGCACCGCAAAAGACAGAATGAATGCTTCAAATGTTCTTGTGCGCGTTTCCTTTGTTCCTGTTTTTGGTCCTTGCAGTGCTACTTGGCGTAATTCATCTACGTATTCAACCATTCGTTCAACGCGTTGTCGTTGCTACAGGCCCTGGGGCCGATTTAGGGTGAAACCCCTCAATGCTGACCTTGCCTCCTACCGAATGGCTGGACGACAACTTCCTGGCCAGACAGACGACGATGACGACTACCACTGCTACGGTTACTGTGCTAACAATGCGATGCGATTCTGACTACAGCTATGACTGCTTGTGCGACTACGACTATGGCTACGAGTGCGACTCCGACTATGACTACTACGAGAGCGAGTGCTAAAATGACTACTACGACGATGCCAACAACAACAGCCACGACGACGACAACAACAGCAACAAGATCTGCATCAGCCACAGCACCAACAACCAGCACCACAACGTCTACTCCCGTTGTTGCTGTTGCTGCTAGTACTAGAACTACTACTACTACTACTACTACTACTACTACTACTACTACGACGACGACTACTACTACGACTACTACGTGTCGGTCAACACAACATCAATCAAGAAGTTGATAGTGGACACTAGTTGCCAGAACCAGTCTTGTGCTTGCGGGACACAGGCAGCAACACTTGAAGATCGATGATGTTCCGTGATGGTCGTTTGCATAGAAGTTGAGACATCTCATTTTCCAAAGGCGGCACCGATCACGAGAGTACCGGGCTGCAAGCTGCTCAAATTTAAAGTAAGCTAAGGACTGAACTCCAATACATCTCCGCCAAGGAGAAAACTAGCAATCCTACGTCCAAAACCTCTGCAGAGATGGTGCTGCGGAAACCCTTGCACCTCTCAGCCCCCCTCAAACTTTTGACTAAACCCCTAGAGCCCTAAACACCGTCCCCAGAACCCTGGCCCCGAAAACTCGGAAACCTTCGCGGAAACCCAAGAAAAACGTCGCAGCTCGGGAGCCCAGGTGGCTGAAACCTCGCGCGATGCCGCCCGAGACGCCGCGACGGCGAAGGCAGCGGCGCCTCACATGGCGTCGGGGACCCAGAGTTTCTGCCGAGAGCGGCTTGTCGTACTTGTAGGAATTTGTGCAGGAAGCAAAGGTCTGCATGCTGACCGCCAGCCATAAGCCGAACCCGAAAAAGCGCTCAAGCCAAGCAAGCAGCCCTGCAACCCTCAAACCCTAAAATCCCCAAGCCCTAAAATATCCTAAAAATCCTTACAACCCTAAACGCCAAAACTTGAAACTTCAAAAAACCCGTCAAATCCGTAGAGCTTCGAGGCCCGATCCGAACGATCGCCGACCAGTGGGCTTCGAGTCTGCCCTGGCCTTTGGGGGGTCTCGGAGCCTTTTTACACTCAAGGTTTAACATTTTTTCACTTTTAGGTTAGTCTGTGTTTGGATTTGTTTTGGGGTGTGCTAATGACAAAGCATTTCTGCATGCGGGGATTGTGGAGTTTAGGGTAAAGGGTCCAATGGTTTGCGCCCAAAGTCTAACAAGAGTGATTATGCCCATTATGGCTTGTCACGGAAGCTTGCTGATCTGCTTGTTGATCTTCGTGCATATTCGGTGACTCGTTCTCCTTCTCAGCGACTTCTGGGCGTTGACTGCCGCCTCAACCCCAAATAATCCTTCCCACACTCCTTGCCCAAGCTTGAGCCAGAAGATCTAAACTGCTGTGATCGCAGCTCGCAAGAGCGGTTCACTTTCTTCCGCGCTTTGGACTGAAAGCAAAGCAGCTTGTGGTTTCTGGCGGTCGCTGTTTGAAGCCTTGACATCCGGTCCTTAATACCTGGACTCCAGAGGACACCTAAGACCAGGCCCCTATGATATTCAATTTTCCTGTTGTAAGTGTTCATAGGTTCCTAGCAGACGACGAAGGCCATTGCTGCTTGTTCTATGTCTACTCTTCTTTAATATGTGAGCTCATGAACCTGTTTTCGGGTACCCTGAGGCTCCAGTTACCGCAGCAGCAGGTACATGTAAATCCCACGGGGTGGGGACCGAAATTATGCTTCCGGTAGCAAGCCCTAGACCAAAAGAGTGTTTCCGAGCAGCCATCGTTTTTGAGCCCTGCTCAGGGCGAAAGTGGCGGCAGGCCGGCTCCCCACAGCGAGCTGTTTCTGTTTGGCAGGGTAGCGTTTCGGACTTGGGGTTAGCCTTTTTTGTACGTGTGCGTGCGTGGGGTGTGTGCCGCTAGGCCGGTCCACTGCCGAGGGTTTTATTTTATGCAAAGGGGCACCCCATGTGCTCAGGGTTTGTTTCACAGTTTGTCTTACAGAGGAAGTCCGAATGCGTAATTTTTTGTCTTGCACTCAAGGGACCTTAGCGAAATCATAAATCCCGAGCAACGCAGAATTTGGCGGAACACGTTCTGCGAGACAGTGGAACTGGAGCAGCCAAAAACCTCACCTGCCCTTTGTTGCATAGTCTTATATTGAGAAAATTTCCGCTCTACTGTGTACCAAGCAGCACAAGAATCCTAAACCATGTGCTCCTCCAAATTCTGAAGCTGTCCACTGTCGTCCGACTTTACGGGCTTCGAGGTCATCCGACCTGACGACTCCGTCTCTTCGTAAGGTTCTTCTCGGCTTCGGACGTACAGTCTTAATCCTGCCGTTTTATTTCGATTCGACGGCGAACAACATGCCCAAATCCCGGACAGTGCGCCGGATCAGGACGTGGCATCCGGACCCTCTGAACCCCCAGATGAAGCCTCCGGTCAAGCTATGGCTGCCGGGCGTCCGAGTCGAGAGCGTGCCATTTCGGGTAGGCAGATAGGTAGGGAGATATGTTACTAGATGTATAAGTTTTATGTCCGTCTGTCTGGCTGTCTATCTGTCCGTCCGTCCGTCTGTCTGTCGGTGCGTCGGCCGGTCGGCCGTTCTGTCCGTTTGTTTTTCTCTCTCTCTCTCTCTCTCCTCTTTCCCTCTCTCTCTTTCTCCCTCCCTCTCGCTCGCTCTCTCTCTCTCGTCTCCACTCTCTCTCTCTCTCTCTTTCTCCCTTCCTTTGTCTCGCCGTGCTAATTCAGTATATGAACAGGTCTGACTTCAATGTGCAAATAAGTTAAATCAAGAAGCAGATGCGCACACAGACACAGATACCGAGACATATTATATGTATATGTGTCTATATATATATGTGTATGCATGCATGCATGCATGCATGTATGTATGTATGTATGTGTACATAAATGTGACGCATATACAAACGTGTGCATGTGTGGACACAAAACGTATTTGCATAGGTACATGCTTAGACATGGGCGCATGCATGTATCCACTTACTTGGGACACTGGGGAGTTTGGTGGCTGCAAAGTCGCACTCGGCCGCGTTCACGGCTGAGCGGGTGAGAGGGCTGCGCAGGAACGGGTGGATTGAGAAATTCCGACCCTTGAGATTTTGATGGAGGTTGTAGATTTTCAGGGGGCTACAACTGTAAACCCCAGCGCCGAAACCCCAGTCACCAAGCTGCGAGTGGTAAAAAGCCACAGTCATCACACACACACACACATGCATGTAGGAATGTACGCACGGACGTATGTAGGTGGGTATGTATGTGTATGTGTGACTTATGATGTGCATGTAAATGTATGTTCGTACATACACATAACTACATACATACATACATACATACATACATACATACATATATACATACTCATACATACTCACGTATGTATGTATATATGTATGTATGTATGTACCTACCTGTGTCTGTAGGTCTGTTTGTCCGAATGTCTGTATGTCTGTATGTGCGTATGTCTTTGTCTTTGTGTCTGTCTGTATGTATGTATGTATGTACAGATGTATGTTTGACTTATATGTAACTGTATGTACGTACAGACACATATGAATGCATGGATGTATGTATGTATGCATGCATGTATGTATGTATGTATGCGTGTATGTAGCAATGTAGCATGTATGTGAGTAAGCAAGTATGTACAGTATGTATGCATGATGTGTATGACGTGTATGCATGTGTCTGTATATATATATATATATATATATCGAGGAATACATGTACACATATGTATATACACATGATATATGCCCATACACATATACATCTATACATCTATACATCTATACATCTATATCTATACATATATATATATATATACACATACTTATGTGTGTATATCACGTGCACACTTGCATGTCATGTGATCATGTGTGTTTATTTTCTATATCCACCCGGTTATGGTCCCTAATGTCCAAACTAGAGGGCATCGCAACCATCGCTCGAGTTGTTCAGATTTTTTCACAGGGCTCCCTGCTTTCATTACAGTATTGGGGATTGCTTGTCTGAGCTGATTGCTAAGCGAGGCATTCTTCGGTCGCAAACTCGAGTCAAGGGCTTTGGGGTTCAGGGCTGAGGGTTTTGGTTTCAGGGTTTTGTGTTTATCTAGGCTTGTGGGTTTGGGGGCGACGAGGGTTTTGGATGGTTTTGGGTTTTGAGGGGCTGTGGGGTGATCGTACGATGATCACACTTGGAAACTTGGAAAGCCATGCATTCTTGCGTATAGTCCTTAATCAAGAACCTGTCCGAAGAGCCACACCCTGCAAAGCAACCCGTATGCACCCAATACAACATTCGCCAAAGCTTCGATCAGTGACCAAGCCCTGCAGTGGGTTTTATCCTGACCAAAGTCTCCATGAAACCGTAGTCTCACTCAACAGACCTCTGAGCGCCTTAAGGCCCTAAGCCCTCAAAGGGCCCAAAGTTCTTCGACCAGCAAGGCCAGAGCCAACCGTCCAGGAGCAGTACATGCCATTGGCCTCGGAGAATTTCTATGTAGAAGGTCACCGCACGGGTATGGTTTGGACAAGTGGGTTTAAGGGTTTTGGTGGGGAGGAGGCTTTAGGAGGATAGGGTTTGTCAGACATTCGAGTGTAGGTTTCAGGACTAGGGTTTGGAAGATGCACATCTACGAGGGCATGGCGGGAGGCACCAGTTATCTTGCACATTGGTTTTGAAGTCCTTGAGCCGCCACCCCGACGGGAAAATCCCAACAAAAGCCTTGCAGAGAGATCACAGAAGGGAGCTAAAGGCGAGGTGAGAGCCCTAAAAAGCTTAAACCCTACACCCAATATCCTAAATCGTGAAGTGCTAAACCCAAAAGAGAGCTAAAAGCCTTGCACAGCAAGGCCGGACGCCCCTCCAGAGGCTCAGAGGCCTCCGCCTCCTCCACCGGAGGAGAGGCGGAGGAGCTTGGCCCTCAAGAAACTCTGTGGAACTTGCGGTCTTATATGTGCGTCAGTATCGCCATTGTTGTTGTTACCACTCTTGTTGGTAGCATTGCAAGTGCAATTTCGACGCGGGAGAGTATTTTCAAGTATCAACAGAATGTAAACGTTGGACGCTGACTTTCCAAAGCTCTTACAAAAACCCACCAGGCTCGCACAAACGATCCCAGGTTATTTCAATCAAGACTTCGCACTTTGGTTGGGGCCCCCTCAACCATTTGCCATGCCTTGATGTGCTCCCAGACCCCGCCTTCCCGGTAGAGCCGTACATAAGGTAATTACCACAGTGGTAGTGCAACAGTACAATCGCACGATGGTATAATGCTACAGCAGTACAGTGGTAGTATTGCGGTAGAATTTGGTATCAAGGCCCACGGAGAAAGAGTCGAAGCAAGACTCCGCGCCGCAACCGTCCAGGGCTAAGGATGTTTCTGCGTAGGCTAGGGTGTAATAAGGGTTTAGGGCTTAGCGACACCCTCAGTTTGCAAAGGTTTGGGATGGGGTGCTTCTGGCAGCCCATGGGGGCATATGGGGGCGAGGTCTGGAATGATTGGCGGTGCCAATTCCGACCGAAGTCCAGACCCTGGGCACATTCCAACATTCCACATCCCTAGCCCTAATAATATTAACAGTATCCGTTTGTATTGTCAACATCTGAAACCGGCCAGGGCCTATATTGGGGTGTGTAGCCCTCCCGGCAACCCACCATGACAGACCCCGCAAAAGGTCTGATGTGGTGGTTGCCACTAGACCACGCTCCAAACTGATGATGTGTTTACGATTTAGGGTGCTCGTTCCTTGTAAGGCCATTACAATTTGGGGCCTGGGGACTCCTTCCTGTGAAATTATATTTCACATAATCTCCGTTTAGAGGTACACGGTTTTTTTTTCAAAATCATGAATGTGGGTGCCGGGTGCCAGCAACCTAACGAGGATCGAAGGAGATTCCAGTAAATCTTGCTTGACCGGATGTCCTGCATTGACATATGGAGATCTTTCCAAGAACAGCTGTCTAGGAATTCCCAGAGCGTTTGCAAACAACCGGCCAGAGCCGGGTGTAGGTAAACTTTGGAAAAGGTGCGATTCCCAGCCGAATATAGCAGCTTAAGGAGTCTTCAGCATAATTTAGACTGAGGTTCCCGGTTTCGGGGTGTTCATGGAACTTTGGGGATGTCACATGGGCTTGTTTTAGCCGTTATAGGAATGACTCGGAGAGGCAAGAGAGGTGGCGGCTGGGACAACGAAGAGGCGGCCAACTTCGGAGGATGCGGGTTTTGATGCTGTTTTTAGAGCTCGTTCATGTTCGGTTCTGCAACATAGTTTCTTCCACACACCTTTTTATCAAGTACATCTGCTTTAATGGGAGGGAACCCGTATGTAATGCAACCCCAGTGCCAGCCGGAAGGATGTTGTCTCGTGGTCTTCTATCGTGTCCTGGTGACCTGCTCTTCTCGCAGAATCTGTCCGAACTCTGGGCATCGGCAGCCCTTCATATTGCCTATCGCTGCGCAGCGTTTCTCCTGCACCACGAAGCTTCTATGTACCTAGCTTCTGCATCATGATTTCGATTAGTGAGCAACGCGCAGTCGCCAGGCCCCAAATGATCAGATTCTCAGTCCAAGTCAGTCCGAAGGGAAGGGCTTCAGCCACAAATGATACCAAAAGCCGCCGAAAGGCAGAAACTTCAATTCTACCCCGAATAAGGCGATACCACGCCCTGAAGGCCCAACCGGCCCACAAGCCCGTAAATCAACCGCCCTGCAGGCGCCGCCGGCGGTCCCAGCACCGTCCTCTTTCACGGCCCAAGCAGCGCCTTCGAGGCTTCAGAGTTGACGATGTTTCACACGTAATGGGGTTTTAATAGGGCTCTATGACTCTATGAGGGTCTGGATGGTTAGTACTGTATTGGTTTGTGTTTCCTAATCGTACATCCTTCACACAAAATACCGCGAGGCCGTTTTGTACGTTGGAGGGAGATCATATTGAGAGAGCCTGTGCTTGGGTTTCGGGTCTATAGGCTGCAGTGTTTGAAGGCGCATGGTTACTGGGTTTCGGGCCCCTGAGGCATGGGTCACGGGTCCCACCCGGATAAAACGAGTAGAGAACATGTCCTTCGATCGCGTCAGGGTTTCAGGGTTTTGGGGTTCAGGGTTCTGGCTAAGTTGCAAAAAGGGTTCTGGCTAGACTTAAGTCCAGTAGCAAAAAAGAGTAGTCTTTCGAATCAATATTTTGAGAGTGTAGGAATAGTCCGTAAGCTACATGAAGGTCACGGAAGTTTCCAAGCCATGAAGGATTTCTTGCCGGTTTAAGATAGATACAGGTATGTATGTGTGCACGCATGTGCGTCTGCACTGAAAGGTCTGTCTCTCTGTTTCTGTCTCGCTCTCTCTCTCTCTCTATCCCTCCCATTATGTTTCTCTCTCTCACTGAGAAAATCGCCCTTTCATAGACCCGCAGACCGTAGAGTTCCAGGACCAGAAGCAGTTCCAACAAGAATTAGAGTGACAATACTCGGTACGGTACTCATGGCTTGGCTAGTGCTAGCTGGAAGAACGACCATGAGAGCAACCGCAACAGCAGCAATCAATCGAAATGAGCGATAGCCGATAGCCCCTGAGCCCTAAACTCAAACCAAACCCCTGGCCTGAAGCCGGGGCCTAGGCCTAAACTTACGCTGAAGAATACAACCTAAAGCCAACCCTGGAGCCCTGGTCCCTAAAGCCCCTGAAGCCCCAAAGCCGTAACCCCAAAGCCCCGAACCCTGCGAGCCTAAAAACGGCCTCTAAAGCTCATGAACCCCAGAATCCTAAATCCGGTCACCCTGAGCCTTATGGCGGAAAGCCTACGCCAGGCCGGCCCTACCGCCCGGTGCAGCCCGGATCCCAACTTTCTGGTCGTATCTGAGTCCGTAAGAGATACCAAGGCAGTTGTGAGTCGCGCTCAAAAGCGCATAATGTTGATCCCAAAACCGCTTTGAGAAGATGAGGAATCCCTTGATGCTTCAAGCCTCAACCGGACCAATTCTACAAGTCCGGCTGTTTATGGATGCCCTCACCGCAGCCTCACCTACTAACGTAAAGGTTCAGGCGAATCTGAACGACCAACCGAAGACCATCCGGCAAAAAATTGACTCCTCCACATGCTCCTGTATCTGGAAGCCCGGAACAGGGATGAAGCCAGAAACGTAAGCAGCCAAAACCAGACCCTAAATGCAACACGCTGCCATGGTTCGAAGCATAGCGGCTGACAGCGACGGAAGAAACCGGAACTTGGAAGCAGGCCGCCCCAATACAGACACAAAGCGGCAAACCACCTCAAAGCCCTAAAGGCTTCACTCCTAAGCTCCGTACTCTGTAGAACCTTCAAGCAACTTTAACGGCCATATATAATTCTTTAAGGCTTTTCGAGTGCCAGGGACATCTGATTCGCTCCTCGCTGGAAAGCCCGGCCACATTTCCGTCTTCTGAGGCGCCTCCCATGCTCCCTGGGCCGGCTCCAAGTGATGTGCTCGTTGGGGAGGGAAAGGGCGATTGGGCGGAGAATCGCAGATTTGAGGGATTTGGATAGAGGACATAGTGACGGGAGATCTGGGTGGAACCGCTGTTCAGCAGTCGTTCTCCCAAGTTTCGTTTGGCTTGTTACTGTAAATAGCTTATAAGGTTTGCAGGGAGGAGTACGTCTAGTCAAGTGGAAACCAACAGCCCTGCAAAGCTGGGATCTTGAAGGGTTTGGGACCTGCGGTGCTTGCCCTGTCTTGCAAAACCCTCAACCAAAACCGTTTCCGAGGCCATCCGGTTCCAGTGAATCGCTTCGGCATCCCGGAGGTCCCTCGCAGTATCGTCGTAGTAGAAGTAGTAGTCGTAGCATGTACTGCTTAAATGTTTAGGTTTTCGTCGAGGTTGAAGTTTCAGGGCTATTTGCGGTTTATGTTTGCAGCCGAGCTGCAGTTGCACCAGGTCGGTGTTGCTTTTTGCGGCCTTGCCTTGCAAGCTCCAGAGTCTCGGGTTGAAGGGTGTCAGCATCGCGGGTTTTGGGTAGCTTGCGCTTCACGGCTTCTTTCTGATCTTTGAAGGGTTTCTGACTTGGGGAAGTGGCGTGGGACTGCGTGGTTCTCAATGAGTTTTGGGACAGGGGCCAAGCTGAAGTGCCAGACGTGTGCTGTATTGCTACCAGTGCCTGTAGTGTAACGGCTCTAAGTAGGCTGGCAAGGGAAGGCCAATGGCCGTCGGCTGCAGTGGTCGTGATCGTTTTATTGCCAGTGGTGGTGGTCGCGGTACAGCGCTCCTTCTCTCTGTGCTACTTCTTTACTCGGCACCGGCGAAAATCATTCGCTGAGCAGAATCTGCTTGGAAGACTCAGGACAGGCATCGTTATTTCTGTTTCTATCCATATCTATATCCATAGCTTTATCCCTATCTCCATCCCGATCCCTGTCTCCCTCTCCGTCTCTGTCTATGTCTACGCTCTGTCATGCCTCCCGTGTAAAGGACGGGAACAAGTGTCTTCTGCCAGGCAACGCCCGAGGCGCTAGCAGCTGCAGTCTTCCGGGCGCAGCAGGCTCGGGCTTTGGCCTTTTGGGGCGTAGACTTCCTCTTCGAGTCCAAGGCCCTACCCAGTTTTCATGTCGGCAAGTACCAAATACAAGCCGGAAATTGTAGGGTTTCGGATTTGGGGTTCAAGGGTCAAGGAGAGACTTGGACCTTGCCACTTGAACAGCACAGCAAAGCCAATCGGCTTTCAAGTGAGCAGCGCTTCAGCTGCAGTAGGGCCAGTAGGGATAGTCACAGCATCAAGAACAACATCAACAGTACGTCTATCCAGCCCAAGGAAGATATAGCATCCCTTTGACCCTTAGCCCAAATCATACACTGTCCTGAAACACTAAAGCCTACACCCAAGGTACTGAAGTCCTACGTAACACCACAACATACATCCTCGCCTGTAGAGAGAAGCAATCGTGCTCGAAGCGGAGCACAGGTGGAAGCGGCGGGCCTGGAGGCGTCTGGGTGTTCTGTTAGAGGTCTAGGGCCTAGGGTTTTGAGAGGACTTTCTGCGTTTGATGAGGGTCTGGGAGTGCAAGAAGGTCAGCGGTTGCAACGCGTGGGGGCGCTGTAATTCAGAACTCAGCTTTGGGTTTCTTATAATGCAGAGGTCTGAACTCGCGATAATACCCATCAGGCCTATGAGAGTCCCTATTAGAGTGTTGCAGGGTTTTACACGAGCTTGACCATTTGCAAGTAATGTCTCCTTAAAGTCCCTGGTTTGCGGGACTTTAGTTCGGATCGTTCACATCGGCAGCTCAGATTTCAAGAGGATTGGTTGGGCTCTTCTTGGGTGGCATACGATTGGTACGGCCCGGAGGAACTCGCGCAACTTGGGAGCTGTTCGGGTCAGTGGGCCTGGGGAGGGGTGTAAGGATTTGGGGCCCCTTAGTTTTTGACCCGAACTGGTTGCAAAGCTCATACATGTAGTACATAACTCAGTATATGCAGCGTTTCGGGTTGAAGCGGTTGCAGTTGTAGACCTGTTCAAGAAGCAAGCCCCACAAGAATCGACATGCAGGACCTCTGCCAGAGTCTCAAAGTCTTCTCGTAAGGGAGTCGAAAGTCGTGACGCAGACGAGAGCAAGCTCTCGTCGATCGAAGTCGCATTGGTCCAAGCCTTAGCCTGTTCGACTCTAGTTTTGGCCCGGCACTTCTGTCCAAACTTTTCATTGCAAGTCATAGCGTAACCTCAACCTTGGTTGTGTGGGGCCTCTTCAGCCGAGAAGGTTCCAGTAGGTTCTGCTAGCTAGCGTAACTCCGAGTAACTATATATGACTATGGTATAAGAACATACCCCTCGGCAACTCCCTACACATCTGAATTATTGGCGTCCTTTACGACTCCGTAGCACCTGCAAAGCCCTGCAAAGACTCACTCTACTTATTTAGGTTTCTACATAAAGAGATGGAAGATGGAAGATCCCGCTTCCTTCTCAGCCCTGTATGTGTTCGAGTTTTTTGTAAACGACAGCTATGCTGCGATTATTGGTACAAGGTATTTTCATTCTGAGCCAGTTGTTTTGCCATTGGCTTTTAAAATTAGCCCTGTTAGTTTCGCTGTGTCAAAACCATGGTTCCTAGCCTCCCAGTGGTGGTGGTCGTCGTGGAGGTCGGTCGTGGTGGTTGTGAGTGGTAGCAGCACGTAGCAGTAGCAGTAGCAGGAAGTGTGGTAGTAGTTGTGGCAGCAGAACTAGAATAAAATTAATCAGAAGTAGAGGAAAAAGAGGAAAAATAGTAGCAGTAGTAATAGTCGTAGTGGTAGTGGTACTAGTAGTAGTAGTAGTAGTAGCGGTAGTAGTAGTAGTAGTAGCAGCAGCCGCAGTAGTAGCAGCAGAAGAAGAACAAGTAGTAGTGGTAGTAGTAGTAGTAGTAGTAGTAGTAGTGGTAGTAGTAGAAGCAGTAGGAGTAGTAGGAGTAGTCGGAGTAGTAGGAGTGGTAGGAGTAGTAGGAGTAGTAGTAGTAGTAGTTGTAGTAGTTGTAGTAGTAGTAGTGGTAGTAGTAGTTGTAGTTGTAGTTGTAGTTGTAGTACTAGTACTAGTACTAGAGCTAGAGCTAGAGCTAGTGCTAGTGCTAGTGCTAGTGCTAGTGCTAGTGCTAGTGCTAGTACTAGTAGTAGTGCTAGTACTAGTACTAGTGCTAGTACTAGTACTAGTGCTAGTAGTAGTGCTAGTACTAGTACTAGTACTAGTACTAGTACTAGTACTAGTACTAGTACTAGCACTACTACTAGCNAGTACTAGTACTAGTACTAGTACTAGTACTAGTACTAGTACTAGTACTAGCACTACTACTAGCACTAGTACTAGTACTAGCACTAGTACTAGTACTAGCACTAGTACTAGTACTAGCACTACTACTAGTACTAGCACTAGCACTAGCACTAGCACTAGCACTAGCACTAGCACTAGCACTAGCACTAGCACTAGCACTAGCACTAGCACTAGCACTACTACTAGTACTAGTAGTAGTAGTAGTAGCAGTAGTAGTAGTAGTAGTAGTAGGAGTCGTAGTCGTAGTCGTAGTCGTCACGTCGTTGTAGGTAGTATAGTAGTCGTCGTGGCTTTCGGGGAGTTCCTATTTTACTGTGTCTAGTAGACTTCTGTTTGCAATAATTGGCGCTTTAGGGAACATATATCGCTTCTTGCGGCCGGTTTGGAGCAAAGCAGTGTCTTGCTCCAGCCCTACGTTTTCTCATCCACCTTGTAGACCCTTACACTGCATTGCCCGTCTACCTTTTCAACAAGCAAAGACAGCCCGCCCCAGTAGTAGTAGTAGTAGTAGTAGTAGTAGTAGTGGTAGTAGTAGTAGTAGTAGCAGTAGTAGTAGTAGTAGCAGCAGCAGTAGTGGCAGCAGCAGCAGCAGTAGTGGGAGTGGGCGTAGGCGTAGGAGTAGGAGTAGCGGCAAGAGGAGGAGTAGTAGCAGGAGCAGTAGTAGAAGCAGTAGCATAGCAGCAATACCAGCAGCAGTAGTCGTAGTTGAAGTCGCAGTGGTAGAATCTGATAGAAGTGGTGTTAATTTTAATAGTAAGAGCAGTAGTAGCAGGAATAGTCGTAGCAGTAGTAGCCGCAGGAGTAGCAGGAGGAGGAGTAGCAGCAGCAGGAGCAGTAGCAGGAGCAGGAGCTGCAGCAGGAACTGTTGTGGCACAGCACCCTTCTTCAAACCTGTTGGTTGTTGGTACCATAGAACACATCGTGTTAACTACAAATAGATAAGAACATTAAATAGTTAAATAACAAACAAACAAACATGTATATATATATATAACTACGCACAAAAAATATGCACTTTTTTGAACCAAACATTAAAAGATATAAACAGACAGAGGTGTACCTGGCTCTTTTGGTGATTTGAACAGAAATGTGTAAGCTAGTAGTTGATACCGTCTTGTGATGCCGCGCGAACTGGCCAGGCCATCCGTGGCACAGGCGCGGCGCGGCTGGGTCGACTTTCCCGAACTCTGAAGTTGTGAAGTTGTAAAGCCTTGCGCAAGAGCTGCGCCGGCTTTGGCATCTAGGATTCATTCCAGAGCTCGGTAGCTGCACCGCCTTGATGATGGTGGTACTGGCGACGATGATACACATCAGTGACGCTGATGTTGCCCATGCTGTCGACATGTTCTCCTTAGATTGCGATGTGCATGTGAGGACGCCTAGTCACTAGTCACTCACTCACTCACACACACACATGAGCCAATGAGTGACGCTTCTCCTTTCAACCGCCTCTAGCTAGCTCGTAGTCTAGCGATAGGATCGGAACCACCAAAGACGGATCCTTTGATTCCTTTGATTCCACGCACAAGACCGGACTCCGAAGTCCCCGCCTTGTTTGCGCGATCAGCTTGCCAGGTTTGGTCAGGAGACGATAGCCTTTTCAACACGACCTGAGTTGTGCCGTATCCCCTAACCCGTAAACCCTACACTCTAACAACCCCTGTCCGAGACCTGTAGAAAGGGAAAGCCCTAGCTTAGCCGTTCAAGCCACCCTCCTACTTCTTTCGGTCGTGCGGCATGTTTGCTATATAGGTCGCAGTACCGAGTAACATTCTCCCCTCCTAGTCCTCATATATGCAAACTCACATTCTCATCACTCATACCCATGGTTTGGGTATTATATACTATATACTATATACTATATACTATAAGACCCTGCATCGTAGGTTCCTCCTAGCTAGGCGGGAGGCAAAAATACTATACACTATACCTTTAAATCCTGCTCCGGGAGGTCAGATCCCTCGAGGCCCTCCCGATCTGCCCACGGGCACGGCCGCGATCTCGGAGATCCTTCGGTGTTTTAGGCAAAAACTGCGAGGGTTGGGGTTCCTTCAAGTGGATTCCCAGTCCTGATCTTGTAGAAGCGCCTGCTGTCGAGGTTTTCTTGGATGTTTGGAATGGGCTTGAAAGATTTCTGGCAGGAGGGGCTGGTCTGGCTGCAGCTCCAGCTGTGAAGGGCTCCCTCTAAGAATCTCTCTGATGAGTGAAGATCCTACACCATGTCGGCTCTTTACAAGGCCCCTACTGGTACCTTCTGAAACTCCTAATCTAGAGTTCTGACTAATCAGTATTAGTATTACTTCGTAGTCGCTCTCTGATTATACCATATTACAGCCCAAAAAAGTTGTCTAACATTGAGGCCCCCACTTTCAGGGATTGCAAGAGCCCCGTGAAAGATGTGCGAAGGTTGCATATTGTGCCTCGTGAGACGGAGAGATTCGTCAGCAGCGGAATATTCTTAGGACTTTGTCCCGGCGAAGAGGGCCTCTAATCCGAGCGCATGACCAGGTATTATGGGAGCCTTTGGAATTCGAGTTGCGTTTTGTAAATATTGAATTATGTTCACATATATATATATGTATAGAGGCGAGCATCTATCTATCTATCTATCTATATATATATATATATATATGACCTATTATATTTCAGGATGCGTTTTGTGGCAGCATTTGTTCTACGCTTTAAACAAGTCTTCAACTTCCGGAGTGCCCTGCAGCGTTTAGTTTAGCCCAAAAACTTGCGCAGTCTCTTCTGAGGGGGCTTGGTGATTGAGCGGTTGTTTTTAGCAATTTGGGGTCGATGAGTTGGCTGTGCTATTCAAACCCTACACCCCCAAACGTCTGGCTGGACTGTCCGAGTGTGAGCGTCGAAACTTCTGGCTTTGCTAGCGACGGTCAAAGTGAAGGATCTTTGCCAGGGGTTCAACGGCAGCTTTCAGCCTTGTCTTGCGAACTCTCATGTGGATGTTTGGGGAGTGGCCTCTACATCGTTTGGCTTAGGATTTATCTCCGCCTGCCTGTGGTTCCAGCATGGCGAAACAGCACTGGCCCCGAACGATGAATCCTGAAATCGCAACTCTAAATCCGAAACGCTGAAGCCTCAATTCTTAACAAGGAAGTCATCGAGCAAAAGTGCGTGGCATACCTCATCGGCAAGGGCGGCCAGGTAGGGCTCGGACACGTGGTTCTTTCACAGTTTCAGAGCCAGAAAATGGCTGTTCTTGATTGCACGTGTTCTGCATCTTTGACACAAGAATTCAGGCTTGTGTGATTGAGCTTGGAGTTTCGGCATTGATAGTAGGGGCAGGTTTTTCCGGCCATAGCGGACGAGCACTTTGAGCCCTAAAGCCTGGAAGCGGAAATGCCTTGGAGCCTCGATTTTGCGCTGATCTTTGGCCGATGTCTCTTTAGGCCCTGGCGGCCATCAACGCTGCAGCTGGGGTGTCGATCCAGATCGCCGGCCTGGCCTGTTTACGCTAGCCATACTTTTAGCTAAAGTCTGGATTTCAGGCGGGTTTAGACCACAGTACCATGCGGCTAAAAGGGAGAGCAGTGACGAGAACATCACGTGGTTGCATGGCAGTGCCCACGGTACCGGTCCCTCAGGAGTCGGCGTTTCGTTGACTAAGACCAAGAAGGAACACCAAGGCTCTCACCCTTTGAACCTGATCGCAGGCAGGTCTCAAGGGAAAGCACTGTCGCGTGCCAGGATCAGAGCACCAAGAGCTTCGGATGGAGCCGCCCAGCTACCAAACAATCCGATGCAGAGTGGAAGACAGATGCGAACCATGTGAAAAACTCTGCACCCGAAGCCTTACGCCACAAACCCTTACGACAATTCCTGTAAAACCCCTACAGACCCATAAGCCTACACCGACAACACCATCAACCCTCAAGTCTCTGTGTCAGTGCCATATCGCTAGCTGCTGCGCTCTCTGAACGTTCGTCTGAAAACCTGGATCAGGCTCCAACCCCGAGCCGCACCTCGCAGCGAAGCATGTGAGCTACGCGCAGTCTAAAAATTTAGACCAGAATAGGCCCTCCTCTAGAAGCCCTGTGTTTTTTCGTTTTACGTGAGGTGTGCATTTTTCAGTTTAGGGTTTTGTATTTAGCGCCTTCGAAAGATTCGGGGTTCTTTCGGGCATACAGCGGGGAAGCTGCTAAGCTGGCTGGGAGGAACTGCTCTAGTTTCAACAGAAGCTTGAACCATGCGCTTGGTCTTAGTTTTTGCAACGAGCCAAGCATAACGGGTACAGGTACATACATCTATCAACCTTGCCTGTCGTGCGAGAGTTTAGGTCTAAACCCCACGCAAGCCCTCGCCACAGCATGCCACGGGCTGTGAGCACAGGAGTACCGAGAGATAAATCGAAACCTTCGTTGAACCGCGCTGACCGCCCCCAGGTATGGCCAATATCTACGGCACCGAGGAAGGTGCTGCAAAGGCAGGGCGATCTTCAGGGCGTCCTAACTTCGCAGGGTGGGGGGAAGGAGTCAGCTTGCGGGATTTCGGGGCCCTAAATCGAGTGACAAGGCGCTTCCTTGACTTTATTTTGTTCGACCGGTTGGGGTTTTCGTTCCCAACATGTCCCAACGGCGTCTCAAGGTCTAACGCAAAGCTACTGTCTGGGTTGCTTACTCCAACATGGAGAATCTGAAAAGGGTGCGGTGTGTAGGGCTTACGAGCCCTTGTGATAGCCCGGGTCCGATATCAGCTTCGAGAAATGGTTTAGTTCACGGTGTGCAGCGCGGCCCCAAATCCCTGGTGACTTGCCATCCCTCTTCGATGTGGGTTTGGACCCTCGCTGTGACCTGACACAGGGGGGAGCTATAAGTGCACAAACTTAAAGCTTTTCTTCTCCAAGTCTGCGCACCTTGCCTAGCGAGTTTGGCCTAGCAAAGCTTGAAAAAGCAACCCTACACCCCTACCTAAGACACCCTGCAATGCGGCTTCGTCCTTGCTAAGTAGGAGGGAAAAAAGCCCCATGCCCTAAACCGGAATCCCGAAGCTGAAATCCTGTGCCCTCAAGCCCCAAACAAGAAGCCGACAAGCCACCGAACTAACAATAGGATTGCTTCGAAGCTGTCGACCCGAACCGCGGCTCCAGGCCAAGATGATTCTCAGGCAAAAGGTCTCAGAATACCGGCCTCTTCGTGCATAATCGCGACTCGGCAGAACTTGTGCTTGGGCTAGCAGGCTTGCCGTTGACCCCATTCCGAAAATCCCAAAAACCCTTGCTGCAGCAGGCTGCAACCCCAAAAGCCATCTCAACCCAAAACCCGACCTAAACCTTGAACCCTAGCCGAAACCAAAAACGATATGATGTTTCCCGAGGTTGGCCTGACAATCGTCTTCCTTTTGTTAGCAAAGTCACCCACCTATTTACGGTGTGGTTACTGTAAGAGCGCTGTCATGCAAGGACGCGGCCGTTTCCCTGGTTTTGTGGACAGGCCTCGTGACGGCCTTAGAAGGAGAGCCGCAGGGCTGGCCGAGGGCGCCCAAGGCTTCAAGCGGGCCAGCCCGACTCAAGCTGGACTCCTAAACCCCAAGCCCAACCTTAAACCTCAAGCACCAAAGCCCCGGCAGCAAACGCAAAAGCTCTGACGTCCTAGAGCCAACCTGGGCCGACGGCTTTCGCAAGTGTTTCCCCACTGGGCCTGATGGAGCCGTCGTTGGCCCAAGTTTCCGAGCCCACGCGCGGTGCCGGGGCCCAGATGCGCAAAGCTATGCTTGAACCTGCCCTTTGGCATAACCACCGCCTGACATATCTACTTACGCATCTGTCTATCGATCTACACAAGCACTTAGCACATACGTACGTGCATACATGCAGCATGAAGGTGTCCGTACGTCCACACATGCACACATTCACTTGTGCAGAGGGGGTTTCACACGTATATACGCTTTTGTGGTTTAGCGCACTCAGTTTTATTGGCATACCATTGCATAAATTGTCATGCATCCTTGGACGAAGACCATGAAGCGAAACAGCTGGTAAGGGGACGACATGCTCATAGAGAATGCCCAGCAGACTTGGCGGTCGTGTTCATGCCACGACTGATGGTGCATGCATGCTCCTAGTTGCACTTCACTCATCCGAAACTCTTTTCGAAACCCTAGAATCGACAGCTGCAGAGCGGAAACTCCGGACCGGCTGGCAACGGAACGCCAAACTCTAAGAACCCTCAGTAAAGCAGGTCTAAGTTTTGTTGCGGATGCGGGCTGCTGGCAAGGTGCACCTGCGTAAACAGCGCAGCAGATAGGTCCCGTGGCAGACTCGTGCGCGGGGCTCTTGAGGAGTGTCCAGACTGAAGCAGCACCGCTGCAGATAACACCAGCAAATGATCGACAGAGAAGCGTGTCAGCTCGGCAGAGCCCCACGCAAGCTTCAATGATTATGAAGTTCTGTTTTGCCAGGATGGGTGTGCGAGAAGAAAAGTCGTAGAGCAGCATCCAAGTACCAAAGCCAATCACGACAAGACACTCAGCTCTCTGAGATGCCCATCGCACTCCTTGGAATCATGGCTGCCAGCGGATGCCACAAGCCCAGTATGTAATCATCGCGCCCTGATGCCACCAATCCAATGTAGCAACCCTCGTATTCCATGAGCCCTGCGCGGGGGCATGTCCATGCCGGCCGAGGGTTCCAGCAGTGGAAGGGCCCCGGAGCGAGGCTACGGGCAGCCGAAGACCTCAACAAGCGGAACCCCCCCAACGAGCACTTTCGGGTGTAGGGTTAGGGCCCAGAACATCGAGCACAACTCTCCCGAAGAGGCTTTTTGGATTTGGTGTTTGGGCATTGTGTGCTTTGGGTTCAATCTATCAAAAGCCAAAATCCCACACCCCACGCCCACCAAACCCTAAATCCAAAATACCTCGAGCCCCTGGAATCCTGCACGAACTCTAGAACCCGAGCCCTAGACAAGCGAGACCTGAAGTTTCTGTGATAATGATTCTGTTCACCATCTTGTCCGCAGACCCTGCCTGGCCTTGTCCACGTGTAAGAAAAGCAACCCCCTTAAACTAAACCCCAGACCTGAAATCTGTGAGCAAGTCTCGAGGGCCTTCCCGGCCCTGCAACGCTAAGCAGTGGCCGCCCATGCCAAAGTCGTAACCGCGCTTGCAGAAAAGGTCCTGCGGCCTAGTACGTCAGATAGGCCACTGTTTTGTATGCACGTCATGTAATGTATTGTACTGCAATGTAATGGAATAGGATGTCAGTGCTTTAGGGGTGTGTGTGTGTATGTATACATATCGTCGTGTATGCATATGCATATAATATATATATATATATATATACACATACATACATACACACATACATGCGTACATACATACATACGTACGTACATACATACATACATACATATTAAATATGTATGTATATATATATATATATACATACACACACACACCCGCATATGCACTTGCTATTTGGTTTGAGGGTTCAGAGCCTGTACAGAGTTGCACTATGGAGCCTGATGGTTCTATTCTCTGTGTATTCGATGGTTGAAACTCTAACACCCTCCAACCGGAAGCATCGCGTCCGAAGCCTAAATCCCCAAACCGTCTTTCGTGTTGTTTCCATATGAGATTTTTCCGATAATACATGACCGTCCGTGCAGACCCCAAGTAATTTTAACAATGCCAGAAGAAAGCAGAGACCCAGTTTTCGTCAGGTTTTTATGGCCTGAGTTTCGGGCTGCACAGTTTGTGCCAGCCGCTCCCCGCGCATCGTACCCTCGAAGTCGAAGCCCGAAGCCCTGAAGCCCGCAATCCGAAGCCTTAAACAGGAAATCCTCGCACTGCTTCGTCCAGGGTTAGCTCGGAGGGCTTTCATGGACGGCACATTGTAAAGACGAAGTGCCGGAAGAGAAGCCCAGCCGTCGCTCGGTTGCGATTGCGGTTCTTGGTTTCTTTAACTGTGAGCCCTTACAAGTCTCTCAGACTTCAGGTTCTAGTTTCAAGCTTGCCACCTGAAAACCCCAATCGCCCCAAACCCTTATTCTGATTGAGTCTTATTGTTAGTGTTACCGTCCTGTTGGCAGATCTCGGTCCTGCTAACCTACAGCTGCAGGGGATGACGCGTTTTGTTGTGGTTTGCAAGGTTTCGTTCAAGGTCGGTTTTGCCCAGTCGGTTGCGAGGAGCAAGCCTGGGAATTTCAGGCGATCCTGAGTTATATATGGTTTTACATGCATGATGCAGCGAAGACTCTTTGTGAATGTTGCATCACTCACCACTTGCCTCCCTAGACAAGAGTCAAAGCCTGGACCCCGAGGACGCGCAGCAATGGAGCAGTGAAGCATCAGAGTGACACGCACAATGAGGCCCGTTCAGTGTACCTGCTGATGCATCGTCAACACTCTTCCCTGAACTCTTCCCTGACCCTAAGCCCCTAAACTTCCCTAAAGCGTTTCTTTACACAAGACCAACCGTCCCAAGTCCAACGGTAGTTAAGCTCGGATCCGGGGCACATGAAACGGCCAGGAAAAGCAACTGCCAAGCTCTTCCGGAGCTCGTCTTGCAGATGAAACGGTGAGTCGGACCAACATGAAAGCGACAGGAGAAATTTAAAAGGAATGAAAAGAGACGGAGAGGTAGAGAGCGAGACTGACACACGCACACGCACACAGACGAAGAGAGCAGCTTGGTAGAATGAAGAGGTCGAAATTGGTAGGGCGCGCGCTTCCGTCTACGTTCTGGCATGCCTCGCAGTTCTTTGCATGCTGTCCCTGTGATAGTGGGGATCTGCAGAACCCTTCTTATTGCGCTCGGACGGACCGCCAGCTCGCGCGCATAATTCGCAGTATCCAGTATCCATGCATTTCCGACGGTCGCTTCCCACCACTACGATTCTACCCACCATACATATCCTTCTGCTACGGGAACTAAATCGGTCGCGATTCTCAGAAGAAGGGACAGCCGGCAATAGCAGCAACGCCGGGAGTGTGCAGTAGGAGTGCAAAAATCGTCGTGGTGATGTCTCCTGAGCTGTTAATGGCGACAGGAAATTCCACCCGCTGTGGTGCTGGCAACGGCAGGGAACGTGATGAGTAGTGGTGGCAGTCGTTTTGCTAGCACTAGCACTGACCTGTACCAACTTGACCCTTTGTGGAGTTAAAAGCAAGCAAAGAATAAGACTGCAACAACACCAATAAACTGCACGGAGTGAGGTGCTCTTTCGTGTTTATAGGCTTCTTTTGCTTCTGACCGCTTATCCAGCTTGATTCGCAGTCAGATGATCGCACAGTGTCTACTACTGCTTTCTTTTGAAAACGTTGGCGCTGCTGCTGCAGTGACTGTGGAGATTGGAACTGCTGCTTTTATTCTAGTAATCTAGTCACTGAACTGCCTTGACTGCTATCGCAACCTTTGCTGGATATATGTTGCAATCCCTAGAAGATCCCGAGTTGGACAGCTTTCAGGTGGCTTGGATGGGCGCTTTGGCCGCTGTTTCTCTTCCAAAATGCAGTGCCCTCAGTCGGCTCGGGAGGTTCCAGCTGAATTTGTCCCGTTGGTTCGCAAGGTCCAAGGGTGGCGTTCCGGATCTTCGCGGCTATCACGTTCGTCTTGAGGGATCTTGTGTGGCTTTGCTGGGTTGTGTCATTCTAGTTTCAGGCTCTTGAGTCCATGTTCCCCAGTTTACTCGGAAAAGCTTCAACAAAACGAACTCCACGTGGGCGGAAACTTATAACAGACGAACCAAAATCGCTGCAGACCTTGCCAGGCTTGTCCGAGTGTGAGCGCCAAAAATCCAGAACCTCTGTAAGTGTGAAACCTGCCACAGGGTTCCTTATTATGAATGTAGTGTTTAGCTTCCCAAGAACCCGTATTCTAATGTTTTCCGCTCCTATAAGAAACACGACACCCTCAACCCAAAGCCCTTGAAGATGAATTTCGCAAACCGTCACGTCATTGTCAGGCTTCAGCTGCGACACCCAGTTCCACGGCCCTCGCCGAGGAGTTCAGGGATCTGGGTTTAAGGGTATAGGGCTTAAGGGTTGGGGGTGAGTTTGCAATAAAGCCGCGTGAACATTGCAGCAAAACAGCACAGGCAACAATGACAATAGCACTGCGAGTGTCATCAACATTTCTGGAGTTCTGCAACCGGCAGTGTCAGTGCTGCTAGAAGCTTCGTGCGACTTGAGACAGACGATAGTATGAGTCAAGGTCTCACTGTTGGTGCGTTTCGGTTCAAGAGGCATCGTCGTGCCGGGGTTAGCATGCCGTGAAAGGACGTGAGGGTAACCCCCGAGCCGAGTTATTCCAGAATTTCTACAGGTGTCACAGACCCGGGCACGGAGTTGTAGTTCAAGATGGCGGACCGAAGCATGCTCAGTGTTGACCCACGGACCACGACCCTGTCAAAACCCGCTGTATCCCCTTCTCTTAGAGTCCCTGCTATGAGGGCTCGTCCTTGCGAAGTAGGAGGCTACAACGAGTCCTGGCATAATCAGGCTATACGATATCTCAAACCTTCTTCAAGCCGCAGCTTCGGCCCGAGGATTCAAACACCCTGTGCTCCTATGCCTTAAGCCTTAAGGCCGTGAAGCAAAATCCGGCAAATAGGTGCCTGAAGAGACTGTAGTAGTGTCAGTGTTGAGGGTGTCACCGATGTGATGTAATTCTAGCAAACACCAGATCCCAAGTGGGGAAGGCACGAAGCTTGAAATCCACCAGTTTCCAGAGCCTGGAGGCTCGAGATTGCATGCTCCGAGGCGGTTTGGGGGCTCAGCTCCTGTCGCCTGCTATCCTTTCAGGAGTCGGGTGCCGTGTATGGGGCTCGAGACATGTGCTTGGGGTATTCCCAGAGCTCAAGAGCCTTGTAAGTCCCGAAAGCAACGCAGTGGGGATACGCTGGGCCACTGTCTGAACCAAGATGCCTTGATGGATGGTTCGCCAAGTTGTGGGAGCTCTAAAGCTTCTTGAAGCCGAAGAGCTCTGTGAAGTCGGCCCTAGGCAAACTCGACCTCTTCAAGGATGGGGGTAGCGCACATACTGCGAGGCCGTCCTCATGATCAGTCCATGGCTATCATTAGAGACTATAAGGTTTCGGCCTTAGGGCCAGGTTTCTCCGTCGAACTGCACTCATCTGCAAGGTCGGGATCGTCGTCGTGCTCCCTAGGCGAATTACCAACGTCGCCGTCGCCATCATCACTATCACCATCATCGTGGTTGTTGTTGAATGGGCCCGGGCTCCGAGACCTTGAACCCTCCTCACGGCGAAATATGCTAGGAGTAGCTGGGGCAATGCCCAGTGTTACTTAGCCACAATGCAGTGACTCCTCAGACGCATGCAGCTTGTTCACTGATCCGTGGCTGAATCGGAACGGGCTGCCTGATAATTAGGCTCCGAGACAGAAAAAGTTGACTCGCGAGACGACATCGTAAGCACTGGGTCAATCAGTATGAATGTAGTCACACTCAGTTGCTATAGCCTGCGCGGGAAAGTTGTTTCAAACACTTCGAATGGGATGAGAACTACTCACAACTCGAACGGCCGTGCTGATCACCTTGCTTGAAGCAAATGTATGCCCCCAGGGCCCCAGATGCTTTACCACACAAGATCACCCAAGGCTTCACCACCCTAGGCCCCAAAGTTACAACACCCTCAGCGACTCAATTCCTTCAACACCCGAGGCCCTAACTCTTTCCAAAAAAACCCCAGTACCCGAAAGCCCAAGCTCCGACAGGTGTCGGTTCACGCCTTGCCCTGCTCTGTCCACCGAGGCCTTGCAAGTGTCATACAGGGTTAGCTTGCAGGTTTGAGGGCTCAGGGCTCAGGGGATTCTCAAAAAGAATGTAGAAGCCTGCATAACCCCAAATCCTATTCTAAAGTGAAGACCCCGATATTCCACCTCCCGGAATCTTCCGCTGCAGATTCCCGGCCGGACCTGTCATGAGTGATTTGGGAAGCGGGCTTGCCGGAATCCTCATCGCTGCGGCCGCACAAAACCCTTCATTAATCTTGAACAGCCCTTAATACCTTAGTTCAACCTTGAAGAACCCTTCAACGACAGACGTAAACCTGCACGCCAACCCAGATCTTCTACAGCTGCGTTGCTCCTGAGTTGGCCAGCGAGGTCCGGGGCTTGCTTTTGCTTTTGGGCCAGGTTTAGGGCTTGTCACGCTCTAAGATGCAGGGTTACAGGCTTCGAGAATTTCCGGTCTGGAGCTCTGTCTTGGCTAATTACATAGCACTGATTAATGGTATTGTATTTTTGGCAGGTTCCTCCCTAGCTGGAGAGGAAACCGTAGAGTCTTAAAAACAGGCTTGAAGGACTACACGACTTGGGGCCAAGAACCAGACAAGGCATGCTAGTGAAATTCTCAAGACTCCTTTGCCACGCTTTTTTGCGCCCTTTTTGAGCCGAGGCCAGAGAGATCGCTGGTCCCTCAGTCTTTGGTCAGGGTCAGGGCTCACGCTGCAAGGGTGACGAGGTTTTTATGGAATTAATCCCTAAATCCTGAAAATTAGGGGGTAACTCTAAGCTCCAGGAGAAAGAAGTGTGCCAGGCGACCCATACATGGGCGGCCTGAAGCTCCGAAAACCCAACCCAGAGATCGCACGCTGACGGGTAGCATGAGTGTTGTAGACCCCAACCAAGCCCGGAACTCTACAAACCCTCGGCCATACAGCCCGGATTGAACTCTGAGCTCCCTTAACCCGAAGGAACTAGCACGGCTCGCGAGAGCTCATAAAAGCCCCAAACCATTATATCTGTACCTCATTATATGACCCGAAACCCATAAACATCCGTAAACCCGCTCAGCGCTCAGCCCTCAGCCTGGGGATAATATTCCATGCGCTCGCTACTGCAAAATATTCTGTATGCGAATATTAATATAAATTATAACTTCGATGTTGATTACGACTATCACCTAAGGTTATATCTGGATTAAGGTAACTAAGCTTATAACCAGTTATATCCACAATCATGGTACACAGTGATTGCTGCCGGGTGATCGGCATGTCTGGAGCATTTGCCTTGGGAATCTGCTTCCGGAAGAATGTCGCGTAATGTATACAATGTAAGGTAAGGCAATATAGTATAAGATCGTTGAATATATAAGAAAATAACACAACATGGTCAAACACAAGATAATCTATTAACATATGATGTAAGCTCTAGTATGAGATAAGATGAGAGAAGACAAAATAGAGTAACAGAGTAGAGCATACAAGATGATTTGACATAACAGAACATGATCTACGATATGTTATTCTATATTCTACTATAATGCTATGTATTCAGAATAGTAATATCACATGTAGTATGGTATCATAGCACGGCAGAGAGAGGCAGGATGCTCTAATATGGTCTGGACATTTCATTTGCAGCTCCTTGCCGGGAGTCTGAAAGCATCCCTGCCTTGAAAAGGCTCAGGTACTATCCCAAAACCCTACTATTCGATTCATGAAGTTCCCTGTATTATATCAATAGGACCAGTTGTGTTGTTAGCCTCAAAGCACAAGACTTTCTTGTTTCTTAGAATCACTTCCGCTGTTGGCAAGTTTTTTCGATTATCAGTGTGATAATGCTTTTCCAAATTTGAATGACCGAGCGCCCTCAATGGGACATTGATGGGCATTGCACGCTGACCCCTATTAAAGCACTCAAACCCTACGCCCTGAAACTCGAACTTTTGTCAGCTGGGAGGGTGCGCGAAAACTCGAACCCTCCGCTTCTCACCCTAACCGTGAACTTCCCTGAATCCTGAACCCTAGTCCGACTTCGTGAAACCCAGAGGAAAAGCCCGCTAGACTCTAAGCTCGCCCAAGCCCGAAACCCTGAACGTCTATGCCCCAAACCCTGAAACCCTTTAAAACCTGAATCGTATCAGCATTGCTGAGGCTCTGACGCCCGAGGCTTACGATTCCTATGCCTTTGGGATTTTTGTGAGTCTAGGCTGTCACGATAAGGGTTTATGCAAACGGGACTTTTCAGGTTTCAGAGCCAGCCTTGCCTCGTCCGGTCAGAGGGTTCAGGGGTCTAGCGCATGAGGTTTATGGTGCGGGCTGCAAGATGTTTCCAGCAGCCCCAGCAAAGCCAGCGACGGCTTTCACGGGGAAGCACTTCCGGCACTTGCTTGCCGCAAGTCTCGACAGAGACAGACAGAGAGACAGACGAGACGGAGACAGAGACGAGGCCAGACACGGAGACAGTCTGGGAGCAGACAGGGAGACAGACACAGAAACAGACAGAGAGACAGACAGAAACAAACAGAGAGACTATAGGCGGACAGACAGACAGGCAGACAGACAGACATGCATTCACTCACTGCAGCAAAGCCATCCATAAATCCTGCGAAGCCCGTATCAGACCCTGTAATAAAGCCTTTTGTAATTATCCAGGCCCCTATATTGCATCAGGGCATTGTCACTGGCTGGTGCCACTCGGGAGGATTGTCTCGAGCCTTTCGGGAGGTTCTCCAAATTAGCCCTTAACGCCGTGTGTTCTTTCTCTTCCACCGGGCCCATAAGTTGGTCGCAGTGTGTAACTGCAGTGGTGGTCCGAGGCTGCACGTCCCCTGCAGCCATTGTGCACAAGACAACGCTCCGGCCTCATGGACCATGAAGCTTTGGTGCTGACATCCTGCTGTTCCAAGCATGTGGGCATCTACAAAAAACCCTCGCATGCAAGGCGACGTTCAGGCTCGTCGAATCCAATTCAAAGTTGGTACTTTTCCTTGTCATGATGTCGAGACGATGGTGTGGCATCGCGACACGAGAATTGTCAGGACATTTTCTTGGGGTAGAAGGACCTTCTTCGAGAACCTTCAGGGCTTCGAATGGCCTCACTGACCCAGCTTTGCAGTAAATTGAAGCATGGAAGCACCAACACAGAACAGAAGTCACAGAAGTCCTATTGCATGCTAGTCCTACGCACACCGTGGGGTCTGAACACAATCCCAATCGCTGGCTGCCGCCTGCACCGAACGAATTGGCAAGCCCACACAGTTATCACATTGCCTGCTTGGCTCCAGCCAGCTGCAAAGTTCGGCGGCGATTGAAAGCATCCTTTTTGGTTTAGGGCCTCGGGCTCTGGGGCTTTGGCATGCCATGCTACAGCATACATCAGGGTTCTCAAGTTTAAGGTCGGGGTTGAGGCTGGAGTAGATCTGCCTTCGTTTGGGATCGTGGAGGGTGAGGTTCTGGACCTGTTGAAGATTACAGGTTTGACGCCTTGAGCCCCGGAGAGTTTTCGAAACCCGTGACATGATCGCTGCCCGCGTCATTGGCCGACAGCACAGCTTCATGCGCCATCAAGGCCGGGCCACTCTGAGTCTGCCTTCTTTATACTCTCTGAAAGGGGTAGGCACAATTGGTACAGTAGCAAATGCAGTATCCGACTGAGTGGGGGGTCTGAGCTCTCCAAGTTTTCAACAAGGCCTATAAACCTGCTACAGCTACTACAGCTACCTTCAGGGGCCCTTTCTGGAGGCGGTCTTCCGGTTGAAGCTTAGGCTCAGGGCTCCGGGTAAGCGAAGTCCCGCCTTTCCTTTCCAGAAGTAAAGCGTGGCTGCCTATCGTGAAGATGCCGGTTACCGGAGACCTGATCCGCTGACTCCCGTCTCAAGCCGCCCTTTTCAGTGTCTTTTTCCGAGCTTCCCTCCGGTTTCTTCAGCTCTTCGGGTTCCCGGGCTCAGGGTTTGTTTTTCCCCATGTGGTTGTTGCCCGGGCCAGCTTGGCCCGGCATGTATTTCAGACCCATGTAAACCCAAGGCTCTCAAGGCGCTAAAGCCCAAAGCCCCGAAGCCCCAAAGCTGTTGAATCTCAGCCCTAAAATCCTCCACCTGGTAATACTAATAACCTTCAACCCTAAAATCGCATGACTGGAGTCTTGAAACCCTCAACTCCTCAACTAATGTCGACGCCTGATTAATAACACACCTACACTGGGGTCCTACTACCAAGGCTGTTACACCAGGTGCCTGTTCAGGGGTTTACACCACCCAAGCTAATTGATTAGTCTTGAATGCAAGACCCCCAAGACTTGAAGCCTCGCTGCTCGAAGCATGCAGGCCCCGTTCCAATCCGGCGCACCAGTTTCAAGGCTTGGTGGAGCATTTCGGAGGTCTAGAACGCTGAGGGGGATATGCATCAGTACAATTTGTAAAGATCGTTGCAGTACGGGTGTACATGCGGGTCCTGCTAATTCTCTTGAAAACGCCCATGGTCTCCCATGTATCGTTCTCTTAGAGCCAGGTCAGATCGCAGACCCTGAGGCCAGAGGACCTTCACCTGTAGGATTGTAGGGATGTAGGGTTCCTTAGTTATTATGAAACGTCTGAAATCCCCCCAAGAGAGTGTAGGTCTTGCATATGGGTTGCGGGTTCCGGGGAGAAGGAGCGGCAAGAAAAAGGGACTACCGAGCCTTGATAAGCCTCGGAACATAGACGACACAACCTGGCGTTCAAATCCAAAGTGGAGCAAAGATGCTGTGGGCCTGCGGGATTGCGAAAAACCAAGCATCAGAACCTAGTGCGGACAATGCCAGGGTCTGAACGGGCTTCGTGAGCACAACGCAGGAATTGCATTCAGTAGGTTCCGGGCATCTAGTGTGCAATCCCTAAGCCCTTGTTTCACCTCAGCACAGACTGCCAACCACATGCCTCGCCTGGTCCGTCCGAGTGTGAGCACCGACACCCCCAAAGAAACCCCAAGGATGTACAGACATTGTGTTGCAGCTCCACGTTTTCCGCCGTCTGGCGCTTCCTGGAGATTCCCTGGTCCAGGCCAGGGCCTCGGTCCCAAACCATCGAAGGTCAGGGTCCGTCGGGGTCTACCCACAAGATACGGGAGAACTGCAGCAGAGTAAAATGGGAGCCCATGGACGGTGGCTGCGTGGCGACCACCTCCTTTGCGGTAGCTGTTGGTAGCCGAGACGGCCGATGATTGGTAGCGAGATTGCCTTACATACTGTCCCTTAGTTCAAAGAACAAGACGAGCAGTTGTTGTTTTGCCTTGGCTTGGGACGGATTGTGTCTTGGTGAAGGAAAGCACAGGAATGTCCAACAGGAGAACTGACACAGTGTGCTCTGCAAAGGGGGCGGCATGTAGCTTTGACTTCGACTTCGCAACTGCTCCTCAACAACGAAACGGATGGCTTGGGACGGATTGCACCTTGAAGAGTTGGGTGTCTCCCATCAAAGCCTTGGCAGACTTAGTGGGGCAGTTTTAGCGACTGTTCTTCGACATGTCTTGGCGAAGGAAAGCACAGGACTGTCCAACAGGAGAACTGACACAGTGTGCTCTGCAAAGGGGGCGGCATGTAGGAAACTGAAGCTGAAGCGTTGACGAGGAGTTGTTGCTTTGCCTTGGCTTGGGACGGATTGCACCTTGNCATGTAGGAAACTGAAGCTGAAGCGTTGACGAGGAGTTGTTGCTTTGCCTTGGCTTGGGACGGATTGCACCTTGAAGAGTTGGGTGTCTCCCATCAAAGCCTTGGCAGACTTAGTGGGGGCAGTTTTAGCGACTTTACTTCGACATGTTTTGGCGAAGGAAAGCACAGGAATGTCCAACAGGAGAACTGACACAGTGTGCTCTGCAAAGGGGGCGGCATGTAGGAAACTGAAGCTGAAGCGTTGACGAGGAGTTGTTGCTTTGCCTTGGCTTGNCACAGTGTGCTCTGCAAAGGGGGCGGCATGTAGGAAACTGAAGCTGAAGCGTTGACGAGGAGTTGTTGCTTTGCCTTGGCTTGGGACGGATTGCACCTTGAAGAGTTGGGTGTCTCCCACCAAAGCCTTGGCAGACTTAGTGGGGCAGTTTCAGCGACTTTTGATCGACATGTCTTGGCGAAGGGAAGCACAGGAATGGCCAACAGGAGAACTGACACAGTGTGCTCTGCAAAGGGGGCGACATGTAGGAAACTGAAGCTGAAGCGTTGACGAGGAGTTGTTGCTTTGCCTTGGCTTGGGACGGATTGCACCTTGAAGAGTTGGGTGTCTCCCATCATAGCCTTGGCAGACTTAGTGGGCAGTTTTAGCGACTTTTCTTCGCTATGTTTTGGCGAAGGAAAGCACAGGAATGCCCAACAGGAGAATTGACATAGTGTGCTCTGCAAATGGGGCGGCATGAAGGAAGCTGAAGCTGNTCGCTATGTTTTGGCGAAGGAAAGCACAGGAATGCCCAACAGGAGAATTGACATAGTGTGCTCTGCAAATGGGGCGGCATGAAGGAAGCTGAAGCTGAAGCGTTGACGAGCATTTGTTGGTTTGCTTTGGCTTGGGACGGATTGCACCTTGAAGAGTTGGGTGTCTCCCATCAAAGCCTTGGCAGACTTAGTGGGGCAGTTTTAGCGACTTTTCTTCGCTATGTTTTGGCGAAGGAAAGCACAGGAATGCCCAACAGGAGNGAAGAGTTGGGTGTCTCCCATCAAAGCCTTGGCAGACTTAGTGGGGCAGTTTTAGCGACTTTTCTTCGCTATGTTTTGGCGAAGGAAAGCACAGGAATGCCCAACAGGAGAATTGACATGGTGTGCTGTACAACGGGGGCGGCATGAAGGAAGCTGAAGCTGAAGCGTTGACGAGGAGTTGTTGCTTTGCCTTGGCTTGGGACGGATTGCACCTTGAAGAGTTGGGTGTCTCCCATCAAAGCCTTGGCAGACTTAGCGGGGCAGTTTTAGCGACTTTACTTCGACATGTTTTGGCGAAGGAAAGCACAGGAATGCCCAACAGGAGAATTGACATAGTGTGCTCTGCAAATGGGGCGGCATGAAGGAAGCTGAAGCTGAAGCGTTGACGAGGAGTTGTTGCTTTGCCTTGGCTTGGGACGGATTGCACCTTGAAGAGTTGGGTGTCTCCCATCAAAGCCATGGTAGATTTAGCAGGGCAGTTTCAGCGACTTTTCTTCGACATGTCTTGGCGCAGGAAAGCACAGGAATGGCCAACAGGAGAACTGGCATAGTGTGCTCTGCAAAGGGGGCGGCATCTGAAGCGTTGACAAGCAGTTGTTGCTTTGCCTTGGCTTGGGACGGGTTGCACCTTGAAGAGTTGGGTGTCTCCCATCAAAGCCTTGGCAGACTTAGTGGGGCAGTTTTAGCGACTTTTCTTCGCTATGTTTTGGCGAAGGAAAGCACAGGAATGCCCAACAGGAGAATTGACATAGTGTGCTCTGCAAATGGGGCGGCATGAAGGAAGCTGAAGCTGAAGCGTTGACGAGCATTTGTTGCTTTGCCTTGGCTTGGGACGGATTGCACCTTGAAGAGTTGGGTGTCTCCCATCAAAGCCTTGGCAGACTTAGTGGGGCAGTTTTAGCGACTTTTCTTCGACATGTTTTTGGCGAAGGAAAGCACAGGAATGCCCAACAGGAGAATGAACATAGTGTGCTTCGCAAAGGGACGACACGAAGAACGGACCAGCATTGAAGAGGAGTTGTTGGTTTGCCTTGGCTTGGGACGGATTGCACCTTGAAGAGTTGGGTGTCTCCCATCAAAGCCTTGGCAGATTTAGCAGGGCAGTTTCAGCGACTTTTCTTCGACATGTCTTGGCGCAGGAAAGCACAGGAATGCCCAACAGGAGAATTGACATAGTGTGCTCTGCAAATGGGGCGGCATGAAGGAAGCTGAAGCTGAAGCGTTGACGAGCATTTGTTGGTTTGCCTTGGCTTGGGACGGATTGCACCTTGAAGAGTTGGGTGTCTCCCATCAAAGCCTTGGCAGACTTAGTGGGGCAGTTTTAGCGACTTTTCTTCGCTATGCTTTGGCGAAGGAAAGCACAGGAATGCCCAACAGGAGAATGAACATAGTGTGCTTTGCAAAGGGACGACACGAAGAACGGACCAGCATTGAAGAGGAGTTGTTGGTTTGCCTTGGCTTGGGACGGATTGCACCTTGAAGAGTTGGGTGTCTCCCATCAAAGCCATGGTAGATTTAGCAGGGCAGTTTCAGCGACTTTGCTTCGACATGTCTTGGCGCAGGAAAGCACAGAAGTGTCCAACAGGAGAACTGGCATGGTGTGCTCTGCAAAGGGGGCGGCATGTAGGAAACTGAAGCTGAAGCGTTGACGAGCAGTTGTGGCTAGGTTGTCTTCCTGCTTGGCGCTGTCGATACAGCATCTTGGGCAGCACCTGGAAACCACAAGCGATGTGAGTGTATTTAAACAAACACACATGCGCGCACTGTTGCTTGCAAACAAATTTGCATGCTTTGTGTATGTAACTGTATGTAGTAGTCGTAGTTTGTTATCTATGTCGATGCACTTGAGTGATTGGCCAAGAAGATGCAGTCACCCCACACGCTAATCAATCAAGCCCGAGAGGGGAAAATTAAGCCTTAACCCCAAACCTTAAGCCCTCCAAAACCTCACAACGCGCGCAAGGCAGGCAAGCCTCCACAGGTTCACGACGACACAAGACTGGAGTGGCGAGCGAAGATATCATAGATAGGAAACCCAAAAACCGACACCCTAGTCCGAGAGTGAGCGCCGCAACTTAGGAAAGGACACTCCACGTTGCGGTGGCAGTCTTTGCCCCCGGGAGCCTCGATGTAGATCTATGGTGTAAAGGGGTCGGAATAAGGCGAAGAATATCCCCTTATCCCTCTACAACTACAGTATGATTTTCACCAAAACCCTACTCGGGAAGGGTTACGCTAAGGTACTGCTATGGGGGGTGTAGGGTTGAGGCTTCTTGACAGGGTACTTGCGTACGGGTATCAGGTCTCGAGTTTTGGGGTTTGGCTTTGGGTTCAGTGCCCTAAGAAGGGGAGTCGAACTTGTCTGACCGCCGCTCAGCGGAAGACTGGTATCGCCCAGTACCAGCTGCACCTCAGGTTTAGGGATAAGAAAATACGCGCAACCTTGAATCGGAAACGGTGGCTAGGTTGTCCTTGAACTTGGAGTAGGCAGGCATGCCAATGCGAAAGGAAGAACCTAGAGGAAGTTTGCACACGCTGGAGGGAGGCATGTTGAGCAGTCGAGTGTCAGCGCAGTTGGAACAAAGCCAGTGCTAACCCTGAGTTCTGATTCCTAAAGCCCTGGAACCCTACGTCATAACAACGTACATGAGCTCGTAAGAATGGTCCTGGATCCTACAGTCCTTGCGTCCCCTAAACGAATAAGTCTAAGAACTTACTGTACGATTACTGCCTAGCTTAGGTGAGAAACTCCAGGCGACCCCTTTAGATTTATTTTCCCTATTCTGGGTTGCCCGAATTCCGAGCAAGTGCTCTCTAAGTAACTTATATAAAGCCTTTGGTGGCTCCCAAGCGAACACTTGCCCAGAACCTGCCTGTGCTGGTAGAAGATTCACAGATTTTCAACCCGAAACAAGGAGCCTGCTAGAAACCCGCTCAGAATTATATCCCCATCCGAGTCCCAGTTGCCAAAACCCTATTGCAAGCATAATCTTTTGCTGAAGCCCGGAAGTTCACAGAACTCTGCAACCCGTTGAACTCAAAAAACCCTGGCTGTGCCGAGCTCTCAGAACGCACCAGAACGTCACTTGACGAGTCCGTATGTGGGTTTTGGGGCCCATTATACTATAGTTACTATAGTTATAATAAAAACCCTTAAAATAGCCTTAAACCCCCCGAAATGGGATCGTGTTGTGTCTCAACTCAAACCCGAGTATTTGCAGTCTCACTCAACCTACCCCGAACCGTATGATGCCTCCCCTAGACTCTCCGAGTGTGAGCAGCGAAACCCCGAACTTCAAGCCAAGGACACGGCGAAGCTCTAAGTTCGATGTTAGAAGCCCGGGCCTCGGCGTGCAATGCATGCATCATTTGGGGCGTCAATACAAACTATAATCGGGTTTTTTGCGGTTTCACAAGACCTTTCGCTGGTTTTACACAGTGTCGTGTTAGAACAGGGATTGGGGGCTTCTTTATACTTGCTTAAGAAGTGACCATGAGGGTAGCCCTCAGAAGCATGTACTTTCGAGGCCTTACTGATTTGCCTGCTGTGTGCGAGTTGAGAGCGTAGAAACCTCAAACTGTGCGGTCTGGGGTTCAGGTTTTGCTCTTTCCTTCTAGACCCCGAAGAATTGTCGACTGCTCGACAGTCGCAAGCGCAAAGCGTACTGCCGATGACGCTGCCCCTTGTGGCTTTGGGACGTAAGTGTAAGGTTATAGCTTGGATTGTCCGCAGATTGCTTAGATGCTTCTTTACAAGTGCCTCGCAAAGGTTCCCGAGCTCTTTCAGTGGCGTGCTGCCAGCAGCGGCTGCAAGGAGGTTTCCCTACAGGCCGGAGCCGTAAATCCACTGCTGAGGCAGCAAGTACCACAAGCTACTCGTCGAAGGTTTAGAACAAGAATTGCTCAGCAGCTTTGGACCAGGGAGACAAGCATATTATAAGTGTGCTTGGCCTCTCCCTTCGCAGGGTGTGCTGCAGAAAAGCAATCTTGGGCCTGTTACCGTTTCATTTTTGGTTCTGAGTGCGAGAGACCTGGCATGGAGCCTGTTTGATTCTTAAGGAACTTGTTAGTTAAGTGGGGCCCCGCTCAATTTAAGAGCGACGGGTTCCGTTGTTTCGACACCTATTGTTGAACGTTTGAGTTCATACAGTTGTTTTTTTGTTCAGGGGTTGGGGTGCGCTACCCTCAGGCGCTTTGTTGCGGCCTGGCGCGAATTCTGGGCGACTGCGAGCTGCAGAGTCCGACCGCCAGACGCCAGGCGAGACCGGCTTAGGCTTTAATGGTCCCCATGTTGTGCTACACTACCAGATGCATTAGGTATAACCCTGAAAACAGGTAGGATCCATTTTATTCTCACGCTGATAAGAGCCGGAGTGTGTTCTTAATCGGGGGGTTCCGACGCGGGGATGAGTTCAGGGCTTGGGCCCTTTTCAGGATCTAAGTTTCGGGTGTGAGAGTATCAGTGAAGTCCTGGGCTTGGGGTGTTTCGCTGGGCTGCGTTCAGCTCGCAGTCCTAGAGGCCTTCTGCGGCATTGCCCAAATAAGCCCTGGGAGCCTCAAAGACAGAAGATGCAGTACCAAATCGTGAGAACTCTAATCCCTGCTCCCCGGAAGAGGGGTCGAGGGTGGTGAACAAGAAGCATTCTACTGCAGTGTTTGGGTTTATGATTCAGATTTTCAGTTGACGAAACGGGTAATCCCAAATATGGATCCTAAACCAAAAAAAGAGGACACTTAGAAAAGGCCGACAACCTAAAGTCTGAACGCAAAACCCTCCACACTTCAGACCCCAAACCCTCGAAAGCTCAAGCCTACTCCCCAAGCTCTCCAGTGTCACGTCCTTGCTTTGCATGAGTTGCTAAGCTCGACTTCAGAGTAGTCGAAAGCTGTTCGGAAGCAGCAGTTTTAGATAGCTCTATTGAAAAGCTGACTTAATGACAGTACCAGTGGTTCAGTTCGATGGTTTCGAATCAGTTAAACACCCCACTTTGAACTCCGAAGTAATGTTTCTCCTTGGAAGCTAGTGGCAGCCAGGCCCTGGCTGTCCTTGCGGGGCTGACGGCCGGCAATGCGGCGGTGCCGCGGTGGTCGATGGCAACGGATTCACGGGCGTTCGGTGGTTCCTGAAGACTTTGTAAATTAGGGTCTGGTTTGACAGACAAGGGTTTATTTAGGATCTGAACGATTCTCTAAATTGGGGTTACCGAAGTGTCTGCCGCTCCTTCTATGAGGACCCTATCACGGAGAACTGCCAATGTTATGATACCAGGAGTTTCGATGCCCGACTTGTCAGGGCTGGGGTTCAGGAAGCCCTAAAGCTCAGGGTGTAGGGTGCACTCGGAGGCCTGGGCCCGCCCTGTACTTTAGGGTTTAGGGTTTAGGGTTAAGGGGGGCCCCTTCACCCTGGATCCTGGACCCGGCACTGACAATCACTGACACCCGCAACCCCAAACCCAGAGAGCAAGATAAAATAATCAACAAAGGTCCCGAGCTCAACCGCACGAGCCTGCAGACCTTGGAAATGAATCCGTCCCAGCGTACCCGCAGTATGAAGTATTCTAGCAACTTGTTCGGCTTCTGCTGTTGGGGACAACCTCTCAAGAGGAAGACTGTCCTGATTGACCCTGGGCGGCAAACTGTACACGCCTAGACTAGACCCGGTGGTGGAAGACAGGAAGCAACCCAAACAAGAAGTGGCCTCGAGTGCTCAGAGTCTTGTTTTCGCACGGTGCATACTTTCACTATCCAAAGGCCCATTTCCATCTGTTCTCGAAGCCTATCCAACTTCTCTTCAACCCTGCAGCCGTTCTGCTTGAATCTGCTTTAACTCTGCGGTCCTGTGCAAAATGCTTTCTAACGCCTTTCCTACTTGCTCTTGGCCCTCGAAGTTCCTCGCAAGACCGTGAGCCCAGGCCATGGCACACGCAGAGGAGGCTGAAAGATCGGAGCTTGCTGCATATGTTGATCTTACGGTGTATGTGCGTGAATGTGGGTGCATGTGTGCATCTGTGTATATGTGTGTGTGTGTGTGTGTGCGTGCGTGTGCGCATGCGGCATGTGCGTGTGTGCTACTGTGATCTACTGTGTATATCATCCTATGTGTCTCTTGTTCGCTTGTACATGCCCGTCTTACAGACATGCATACGTAAATAAATGCGTATGTGCCCTGCCTGCCTACCTTCCCTGCCACCTACCGACCGAGCTATCTTCCTACCTACCCGCTCACCCGCCTACCTACCTACCTTCCTGCCTACCACCTGCCTACCACATGCCTGTCTGCCCTGCCCACCTGCCTATCTGCCTGCCTAACACACAGACGCACACACCACCAAACAAACAAACGACACACACGCACACACGACACACCAACAACAGCAGCAACACGGACAGCACAAACAACCCCACAAAACAACACAAACAGAAGTAAACAACCAATCCAAACAACAATGACACATACAGCGGTACGCACGCACTACATGAGTACACGCGTGCACACGTACTTACATGCATGCATACATACATACATACGTACATCCGTACAGGCAGAATCAGGCAGACAGACCCACCGACGGACGGACGGACGGACAGACAGACAGACAGACAGACAGACCGACGGAGAGACGAGACTGAGAAACCCAGAGACGCGGAGACGGAGAGACGGAACGACGGAGAGATGGAGAGACGGAGAGACACAGAGAGAGAGAGAGAGAGAGACAGAGAGAGACAGAGAGCGAGACAGAGACAGACCCAGACAGACACGGACAGACAGAGACAGACGAACTAACAGACGGACCAACAGACGGACCGACAGAGGGACAGGGACGATTAGAGACAGTCAGAGGCAGAGAGGAACAGAGAGAGACAGACGGACAGATGTAGACAGACGGAGACTGAGACAGACACAGACAGAGACAGACGGACAGATAGAGACAGACAGCGACAGACAGAGACAGACAGACGGACAGACAGACAGACAGACATACACAGACAGAGACAGACAAACAGCTCTGGGGATTACGATGTTACGCTATGGGTTCTGAAGCTGCCATACCAACCCTCGAAAGCCGCAGGCAAAAAACCGCGTTTGCCAGGCAAGCAAGCAGCTCCTCACGGATGCTCTGCCGTCCCTGCGCTGTGCAGGACTCTTGTGGGAGTCAGTTGCCTCTTGTAGTATTCATTGGCACAAGCAAAAATGCGAACCCTGCAGTTTCGTATGTTATTATGGTTAAAAATACATACAGGCACTAAAGAGAGCAACCCTAAACTACGTAAGCCATTCACCCGGCACATGCTTCCCATGTTAGGGTTCTGGGTTCCTGGAGGGGGCTTAAGGCCGGTAGTGCCTTGCTGAGACACCTGGCATTTGCAGGACAGGTGAGGGAGCTTGTTAGTGGGGGTCTACATGGTAGTTGTTCAACTCACAAACCCTGTCAGCAAAATAGCTGTCGAAGGCTCACCGAGGCATAGCACGGCAGAGAATAGCCAAAGGGAAGGTTCTGCCCAACAAGTTGGGATAAGGTAGCGCATTCCCAATGAAACCCCCTGAGCCGTAAGCCCTAAGGCCCTAAGCCCTGACCCTGTTCACCAGGATTGCTCTCAATGCTCCGGTTGCGGCGGTGGGGTGCAGCGGAGCTGATGACAGATTTGCTCCAGGACACTGATCAGGCCAGGGTCCTTAATAGAATCCTTGCAGCTTTCGAGCATTGCTCTCTGTAGGATGCAGCAGATCTTCGGATGTATGCACTGATATCAACTATAGGGGTTTCCATGATCTACTTCTGGTAACTATGGTCTCCAGTCAGAGTTCAGGCTTAGGAGCTTCGGCAAGAAGTTGCGAAAAGGGCCTTTTCGGTGGGGCTATCATTTCCTCATTACAGTTCTTCCTTGTTGTCCCTATGGGGACTACCGTCTGGCGGATCTGCATTCTATGTCGTATTTTCCGAATCTTTTGTGCCTGTCCTTTCTGGGTCCTATATAGCTGTCTATGTTTTCTTGTACCTTCGCTTGATGTGCTCTCTTCATGTTTACTCCTTGTTCACTTCCCTGCCTGCGTGTTGCCATGTTTGCATATGTTTTCTGCTTTATTCAGCTTGTGGTGTACTTGTTTCTTGCACACCTGCATTCATGTTTGTTTTCTCCTGTGTCCTTCATCAAGTACATGTACGAAGGAAGAAAGTACTCAGCACTGAATCACGAGCAGCCAGCCTCGTGACGCTTTCAGATTCTGTCAAGCATGCCCTACAAACTTAAATGGCATCCAAACCTCCACCCCCAAATGGCTCAAGGCCGCTTAGAGCTGAAAGTCTGAAAGGTGAGATGACTCGGCGGTGACCTGAACCTTTGCCGGAACTTCTGTAAACGCAGGCACCCTGTCATAATCGCAAACCCTATTCTCACATGAAGTCAGAAACTAGCCATCAAGCTTTACGGTGACCATGCGCAGTGCTGCGATGCGGAACTCCACTTCCCGATGGCAGCAAGAGCATGAACAAGATCGCAGGCTCCTGGCCGCGCTCGATGCGCGCACGGAAATCCCACACTTGCTGGTAGGGCTCCGAAGCCTCGGCTATATAGAGATCTGTGGTAAAGATACGGGTGGCATCTACCAACGACTAGAGGATTGGATGGGGAAGCAGTGGGGTTGCGAGTTTCTGAGCACGGAAGTACGTGTCGTTGCAGACCGGGATAGCGACTTCCTATCTGGACCTTACGTTACTGGCATGGTCAACCGCGTTGGGCCAATGGCAGAATGGAATCGCTTGTGTGACGCGAGCTTCGACTGGCCTCCTAACGAGCTCGTGTGTCGGTGCATGCTAATGTGTGGCAAGAACATCGTCACGGTCTTCAAGCTTTGTGGAAATGAAGGTGAGAACAACATGGGGAAGCTAACGATAGATTTGGTGAACTTCATGACACAAACATGTGGTTGGGGGCTTCATCTGTGCAATGGGACCAACCTCGGCTTCTACGGCCAGATCCGGGAGCAGCAGGTTATCTTCAAGGCGCCCCACCCACTGAATCTAACTGCACCGCACCTCATGATCGAGCTGCGGCAGGCAGGCTATGTGGAGATCAACGGCGTTGACAACAATGGGATTTTTGAGAAGCTCTCCGAGTGGCCGGAACAAAAGTGGGAAGCAAGGAGGGTCCAGGCAGACCCGGGGTATTGTGCGTTCAAGTTTGCCTGTAAGGTTTTCAGCAAGCGTGGCCGTGAGGGCGAAAACAACATGGGCATGAGGACCATGGAGATTGTGGACTTTATGGTGCAGCGCCGCGCCTGGACGATCGTCACTTGCAATGGTGGAAACTTCGGCAGGTATGGAGATCTCCGCGAACAGCAAATGGTCTTCCGCGACGACGGGCATGTGCAGCATGGTGAAGACCACATCATGGTCGAGCTCAGGGACATCGGTTATGTGGAGGTGAATGGCCTCTCCAGCTAGCGACATCGAGCCTTTCGTCTCACAGTTCTTGATGGGAAGCTGGAAGTGTCAAGATTACAAGCCCCAATTTTACGAGCAGACAAAATTCTGCGATCGCAAGTTTGTCACGCCACAGAATCTCTACTACAAGCAAGGCTTGACGAACAACATCGGCAAGCTGACCATCGAACTGTTTATCGCCCTAGCTTCACAAGGATGGATGCTCATGCTATGTACCGGTGGCCACATCTCCAGCATCAGGGACCCTGCCTACCGCAACAAAATGGCGCCTCTTCCGATGCACAAAAAGGATGGCCGACTGTAAACTCATTGGCGGCATCAAGCGCGAGCAACAGATCAAGTTCACTCGAGCGCCGGACCGTGCGATTGCGGCCGAGCCCCTGCTTATGATCGAGCTCCGATCTGTTCCCAGACGTCCACCCGAGAGCATCAACACTATGAATCTGGAATATATAGATCCCTTCAAAGAGAACGAGACCAGGAAGAGGCAGACGGCGGTCGCACTGCGTGACTGGATTGTCTCGGCAGACTACGAGGGCTTTGTTGGGGTGAATGGTTTCAACACTAAAAGCGTTTATCAGAAGCTGCAAGAATTCATCGAGCGATTCCTTAAGGCAAAAATTCTGCGGCCGCAGCCCTACTGCGACTGCCTTTTCTCTTGCCAGGCTTTCCGTCCAGGGGAGTATTTTCGCCTTCCATGTGAACAGTACTGTCTGATGGCTTGCCCGAGATGGGCAAGAACCCTTCAAATTCAGTAGTCAGTGGTGGATTGATGCACAGCTATCTCCTCTGCCTCTGCCGGCTTTAGAACGAAGCAGTTCCGTCGTAATAGGGGATGGAATTTAATTCACTATACTATGGGACTGTTTGACCTGCTTCGCGTACTCAGCCATGCAGGACGCAAAAAAAAACCGGCCCCAAAACTCAAGCAAAGCTCCAACCTAGACTTTGCGAATCCTAGAGTTCCGAAGATCAGGCGGAGTGTATTTGCCATGCGGGAGACAGAATTCACTCCGTTCGGGGTCTATAGGGTCTAGGTTACACCCAAAGTGGTTGCTCAGAGTTGTGAACGCCGAAAGTGTTTGTGCGTGAATAAGGAATACTAAGGCCCTGATCTGCCTACACTAGTCAGCGGCCCCTGTGATACCTGTTTCTGTCAGGGGGTTTCGTCTGAGAGGTTTGCTCCGTGAGCCTGCCGCAGGTCGTCCGGCTGACAGCTGAGAAGGCCTTGATGGAGATGGCCATGCGCAATGCCTCGGCAGCGCAACTGGGCAAAAAGTCTCAGGCGTCTACACGGTTTGCAATCGGTTGCATTTGGGTTTGGGGTCCAGGATCAGGACAAGCCCCGACCCCCGAAACCCGAAAACCTTGCATCACCAAGCACCTGACTCCGGAAAACTCTGCACCATAGGCGTGCTGTACTCCAACGTGCCTCCGATGACTCCAAGCAGAGGATCTCCCAGCCTGTGCACCGAAATGCCCGAACACTCAAGCTCAAAATTCTGCAGCGTGGAACCCTGAAAACGTGCAGAGGAGCAACACATAATGTACAAAGCTCAACATACCACAACAACGGCGACGACGACGACGATCAAGACTCTTGCTACTGCTGCTGCAAGCTTCGGCCACTCCAACTCCCGCTCCTATTCCGACTCCTACTCTTGCTATTACTGCTGCTACTACTACTACTACTACCACTACTACCACTACTACTAGCTGCTACTACTACTACTATTACTACTACTACTACTGCTACTACTGCTACTACTGCTACTACTGCTACTACTGCTACTACTGCTACTGCTTCTACCGCTGCTGCTTTCTACTAGTACTAGTACATTCTAACAGTAGCCGTAGCTTTTTCATAGAACTCTAGCGCTGGCAAGTACAATAAGAAGAGGCCACAAAATTAGAAATGAAGGAGGATGGTAGTTACCAAAACAATGATACTAGCGGCGATGACAACTAAGAAGAATGAAGTTTAGAATCACAGCCAGAATATCCACGGTAGTGTCGGCAATGACAGCAACAAGGGCGTTACCGTAGTCCCGACTTGGTTTGATGAGGCAGGCCATCGGCCGGACCGTCGTCCAGATGCTGCGCAGCACACAGGCGGCGGTGAGGCTACACTCGACCCGAGTGCTGGGATGCTGCGCATCTTGGCCGGTTGGGGCTGGGGTGTTTAGGGGTTTTGAGCGGTGGTGTCTGTCTGGCCACATGAGTTCGCACGCAGCTCCTCCAGAGATTCTTGGGTTTTGGCATTCGCCTTGTTTTTCTGTTCCTGGGATCTGAGCAGCAGAGCCACCGACCCGGTCCGTCGGACGGCAAATTCTGCGAGGTCGTGAAGCAAGCAAGTGCAGGGGAAAGCCAAGTCTACGAAGAGGCACGCATATCTTGCTGTAAGGAGGTATGTGGTGCCAGGCCAGGGGATCTGAATATGGGGAAGATTGCGATGGTCATTGGCTTTTCGGTCCTGGCGATAAAAGTTTAAATGTGAAACGCGCAGCAGCATCAACTGGCATCAGCATCAGCATCTCCACTAGTATCGCTCGCATCACCAGCACCAGCGCGTGAGCCGCCATGACCGCCACCACAACGCCACGATGACAAGCACAACCACGTTGCCGCCGTCGTCACCTTCATCATCATCTCATCATCATCATCATCTCATCATCATCATCATTATCATCACTATGATCATCGTGATCCTAATCGCCACAGCCATCGCCTTGTTCAAACAGCAAGCACATGTAGCGCCAGTCAGGGTCGTGAACGGAGAAGGGCAATGACATTTTGCGCCATCCCTGCACATCTGCTTCTAAGAACGCCTGCATTCAAGGTGGTGGATGTGTACAGCATAGTGGTTCTCAGAGTGTCGGGTGCAGGCTTTCGTGATGTTTAGATTTTAGGGCTTTAGGGTTTGCGAGTGCGGCAGCTCGGGTCTGGTCGTTCCTTCGGGATGCAGACATAGCACAAACAAGAACATATATCGAACTCCTCAAAACCTGCGTGGAGGTTTGCCCACGTCCATGTCGAATCACTCTAAGCAGTCAGCCCCACGTCAGGAACATGTGCGGAGAACCAAAGGGAGGGTGTAGAGCTTAAAGTGAACCGCTGTAGGTTACACGAGAGCCTCCGAGTACCGGAGGCGCTGGTCTCAGCGATGACTTTGGGAAATCCTGAAGCTTGGGCGCGGGACCGGGACACTCGGTGCGATTCGGCGGATGTTATGGTTCACTCTTTTTCCTGCTGTTCTCAGTGAAATGGTTGTGGTTTGTCACGCTTGCTTCAGAAACGTTTTTTTTCTGGGACTGCTATGACCACTATCGTCACAGTAGTTGAGTGCCGGTTGTCGTCGAAGTCGAACGCGGCTTAGCCCTCAGAACTGTTTTCTTGGTTTACATCAAAGCCATCAGATTTACAGCAAAGCCATCAGAAGTATGATTGCTCGCAGCATGCCCGTTGCTGACCTTGTCAGCTGCAGGCATCCCTGAAGCGATTGTCGATGTCACGATTGTGGAAAAAACTCTATTATCTGTGCGTACTACCATCCCTGGTATTTCAGCGTCGTTGTGAGTACTGAAACTTTCCACATGTCCTGAGTATCCCTTTCTCATTGTCAAGACTCTGGTCCGTAAGTTTCCATCTGCCTGTTGTCATTGCTATCTTTGCAGGAGCCCTCGTTTGGTCATGGCATGGTAGTTCCAGTTGCCATTGGCAGATTCTTTCCTGAATGCCACTGCTCTTATTCAAATTTGGTCTCAGGTTATTTGTCGTGTTTTACATGTTGATTTCCTGTTGTTGTGGCCGTAGTTAACAACTCCCCATGAAACACTGTAAGGAGGTCCCGATTTGTTGACAGAAATGGATCACGTGACGTGCCTGTCTTTGTCTGTCTGCGTGCAGACTTGGCCAGAGCCGTCCCCCTAAAAACAAAAACACCCTAATCCAAAACCCCAAACATCTAAATGCTAAACCCGTAACCCTAAACCCCGCCGTTTCTTGTGTTGAGCGAGTGTGCGAGTCGAAACGCCGAGAGCCTAAACCCCTAAAGTCTAAATCCTAAACCCGTAAACCCCAACCCTCAAACTCGAAGCCGTCTAAATGAAGCCGTGCCTGCATTGTGCAAGTGTGCGAGTCGAAACCGTTTAAATCCCTAGCGCCTAAACTCCCTTCAGATCTTGTTTTGACATTTCTTCAGAACTTCTTGCTGGGACTTTGGACCTTAAGGCTTTGCGTCAGGGCCGAATCAGTGAGGGGGCGTGTTAGGCGGGTTCGGGCTTGAGCATTGAGGTCTTTGGGTTCAGGATTTTGGGGTCCTTTCGTCCAATGAAAACTCCCATCTCCGTGACTACTGGGTGTGTTACAGGGATTTCCTTGCAGGCTGTTGCGACTCTTCGTGGTGGTCGGGTTAAGTTTAGGGTTTAGGTCTCCAGGGTCCAACTTCCGGGCGAAGTAGCAAGCCTGTTGCATATTAAAAAACAAAAATATATATATATATATATATATATGCAACAAGTAAAATCGTGCAAGCCCTCGGCCCTACGACAATGCCGCAGGCTTTTCCCCTACAAGTCCCAATGAGGACGCCCAAATAGGAATTGTAAACCCGAGCCCGACGAAGCCTACATCAAAAGCCCTCCTGTGTTACATATCCCTGAAGAGAATCCCCAGACCCCCAAAGCGAAGCCAAGACCAGGAAGAGTTGGCTGCCCGGTGTGCTGCTGTGGACGTGCTGCACCTGCTTGCTGCCCAGGCAGGCGGTAGCATTTCCTCGTTTGGATTTGGGGGTTTTGGATAGTGTTGAATCTGTTTCCGCTGTCTTTGCTGTCTACGGGGTTTCAGGACCAGTGCCCAGCAGTGCTTTCTGCCTTTTCATCCAAAGGGCCATTTCTTGTTCCGACACTGAGAGCTTCAGAAAACAACTGGCGCTTGGGGATCCCATGTCGAACCATCCGATCCACACAACGGCGTGCCTAGGACGATCAGCAAAGAGAGCTCGTTGAGGGCCCAGAGACTAGAAAGTCTTCTGACCCGAATTCGCTTGTGCTGAATACTGGAGCTTCCGAAAGTTCCACAGCCGAGGGTGCGGCCCAGACGTGTCTGCAAGCATCCAAAACTTCAGGAATGGTGGCCCGGAGCAGTCTGAAAAAGAGAGTACAAAGTGTTCTTGCGCTGTCTTGAGCTATGGCTGCACAAATGCTTCCTCATTGCGCCTCTGACCTTCGTGACCCTTGCCATGTATCTCAATGGCCGTTGAAGCCGGACTCACTGCAACGAGGCTACGTTCCATGTCGACCGGATTCCTGTTCGCATTGGCCGCTTTATCTGTGGCCGCTGTGCTGACATCTGCCCAGCGTGCCTTGCCGTCGGGTATGCTTGGCTGTGCTGCGGTGCCTGCCATTGAGGGGCTTTTGGCTTTGAAAACCCGCTTTGTGGAATGCCACTGGGGAGTCCCAGTGAGTTATTTCCCGCTAATGTCGCTCGTGCCAATGGCGGTCCCACATGTCTCAACCAACCCAGATGTTGTCAAGTGCGCAATCTTCTTTTGTGGCATCCGGCAAGAAGCCCGCAGATGCTTTGATCTCATCCGTGTCAGTGGACTTTTGAGCAAGCGTTCGAGCCTCCAGAGAGGGCTTGCCGCTTCCATAGCAACAGGGATCATTCGGGGCGTTTGGTGCAGCTGTTGGGCTGGGCAATACACGCTTGACATGCTGAGCGACAGGTTAGGTGGGAAGTCGGTGTCTCCTTATTTCGACTCTGCAAAGGGGTTTGGTACGTTCGTGCAACCGGAAAGCTAGACTGCACCTCCAGCGAGTCCTCGGGGGACGCCGAGCGCTTTGGGTAGCATCGCAGCTAGCTTAGAGTTCTGAAAATAGTTGCACACTGCACTTGCCGATTCCCAAACTTGCGTCCCCTCCTCTGCTTGGGAGACTTGCGGCATTTCTGTTGTCTTCTCCCGAGCTCGAAGGGCTTGCAACAAAGGCTCCAATCACCGCTCGGCCCTGGCCCGCACAGCTTTGAGCCTTAAAGCCTCATACTCATACCCTAAACGATAAACCACTCAAGCCCCAGAACACTGCAGGAGTCGCAGAAGCAACTCTTGCAAGATCTCTTGGGTCGCGCTGCTACAGTGCTGGATGCTCCTGGGGATAATGCAGACCTGTGTTTAATGAAGCCACCTCTCTTCAGAAATAGCAAGTGGTGACGAAAGGGGTTGGAATAGAGGTAGAGATGTATCTCGCCAGCGGGAACTGGGTCTATTCGCGAACAGCTTTCCTCTAAAGCCTTCTTTCTGTACCATATCGAACCCTGCAACTTGCTGCCCTGCACCCGTTTGACACAATTGTGACAGCAAATCCCGAAGAATACCAGGTGGGCCCCTCCAAGGGCACTTGGTCCAATCTGGCTGAGTTCCTGAAGGTGGTCGCCAGGAGACATGTCGGGTTTCGAGAAACTGCAAAAGCAACAGAGTGAATGTGCGACCGAGACAAGGAGAGACAGATTCTTCAAGGGGTCCATCTTGCATATATCCGTTTATGCTGCCAGGGACGTGGATGAAGTTGGCACACTTTCAGCTTCTCCTTGGCGGTAGCATTGCAGCCAGTCTTGGCTCGCGACGACTGCGGCTACTGCTCTGCGGCTACTACTACGACTCGCACAACATACAAATCAGCAGCAAGATCGGTAGCAGTAGCATTAGCCGTGGCAGTAGCAGAAGTACTAGAAGTGGCAGTAAATGCTGCCGTCGTCGTAAGTATGATTGCTGTTGTTGCTGTTGCTGTTGTTGTAGTTGCGGTGGTGGTAGTAGCACTACGACGACTATTACTACTACTACTACTACTACTACTACTACTACTACTGCTACTCCTCTTCCGCCTCCTGCTCTTCCTCCTGCTCCCGATGATTCCCGCTGCTCCTCCTGCTGCTGCTGCTACTGCTATTACGACGACGCCGACTGCTTACTACAGTGCTACCATCAATTCCTGTTGTTGCTGCTGCTACTGCTACTACTACTACTACTACTACTACTACTACTCTTACTACCACCACTACGACTACCGCTACCGCTACCACGACCACGACCACGACCCCACGACCACTACCACTACCGCTACCACGACGACGACTACTACTGCTGCTACTGCTGCCCATCCTACTCCGACTCCCACTCTTGCCCCTACTCCTACTCCCACTGCCACTACGACGATTTCTTCTGCGCCATCCCCCCCAGTCAGCCCCTTGGTATAAAGCTCAAAATCCCGAACTCGCACCCTTGGCAGGAACCAGTCTGCCTGTGTCGTCGTTTGCGAACGTCTGGCCAGCCCCAATCCGCTTGTGCAACGCGGCTCCAGCAAGCGAGGTGCCGAAGACCTCGCCATACTTTCCTAATGTGCCTGGATCCATGCCAGTTGTGTCGTCGGAGAGAAGAAAGGCTCGCATGCGGCTGCGAGAACTCTTACAATAATTTACCGGCAGCCCTGAACCTCAACTCCAGACTTCAGCATGCAGGCGTTTTACGGGCTCGACTCGAAACTCGAATCTCTCAGGATTCTGAATAGACTCCAAATTGACATCCAAGAAGCCCTTTGCAGTCAGTGGCAAGCGGATCTAACTACCCGACCACCAGACGAACCTCGCAACGACTTTATGACTCCCGATGCCTTAAAGTCCCAGGCGCCGGGCTGCTTTGGGCATCCTGCCCCTGGTCTTCCATGGCACAGTGATCGAGACGGCGGAGACAACACAGGTCCCACGATGTTTTCGACTGTCTGGGGCAGGGTTTAGTTAGGCGTGGGTGTGGGTGCGCGTATGGGTGTGTGAGCATGTACATGCAGATGCACATGCACCTCTATGTGCACATGTGCATCTTCATATGCTCTTGCTTACACATGTGTATTCGACAGCATGTACACCAGACGACGTATTATACATGCTGCATCTACACATACTGACACAGCATACACCTGCGCACCTAAATATGCATAAACCGACACATGTGCATACACATACATACATACATACATACACGCCCACATGTTCACATACATACGCACATTCAGCGTACGTACGTACATACACGCATATACCTAGGTGCGCATACACACGCGCACAAGTGTATGTAGGTAGGTATACATAAAGACATCCATTGTTCTGTGTACGTACATTGGGCTTGTTCTCGGTGAATGAACTCCTTCAGGCAAGAGAATGGACATGTGGTGTTGGCGATCTTCAGCTATGAGGTTTCCAGGAACTTGAGATCGACTTGGTGTCGTAAGGTTGCGAAGAAAGCTGTAGATGCTCTTCCGATGGAGTCTGTTACAATATAATGCCGGATAGTCGCTTATTTGCGTGACCTTCGATTCTTGAGATGGTTTACACTGAGATGATACACATGGCATCGCGCTTTAGACGCTCAGAGGTGTCTGCGGCCTCGAGCCAATGACTTCTGAGTCCATGCTCCGCTTGATATTCAACTAAAAGGGTTTAAAGTTTAGGAGTTTCAGGTTTAGGGTTTGAGAGGGGCTTTGTTTTTGGGGCGAAAGGGTGAAGGCAAGGGTTCATTCAGTCCTTTAGAGTTGAGAGTCTAGGGACTCCTGGCATGACGTTTCGCGCCAGGTGCAAAAAAGTTTTGGGGACTTCAGGGTGACGGCTTCCGAAGCACCTTCAGGGCTTCAAATCCCAGGCCCTGCAGAGCTTGTCGTCTCACCAGAGCCCGGCGGTGAGGACGGCTGCCCTGGAGGGCAGCCCAGCTGAGGGGTTCAGAGTTCATGAAGAGTTGAGGGGGGTTTTCAGGTGTAGGGTTCAGGATCTGCAGGATTCCTAGTAGGGATTTGACAGATTGACAGCTCTTTCGTGATTCAAGAGTTGGTGGAGTGGTTTGTCGGCTGAATTCCGTTCGCGAACGCGGTCTTAACCTGCTGCAGGTTACATGTAGCAGAAACTTTTCGCAATTCAAAGCGTGACGTTGCTGAAGCCGTCCCGAAGCTACTGAGGGGAGGAGTAGAATGTCCGGCACTTGCTCTTGCTGGGACATGGAGCCCATACAGCTGCACTGCTCTCATGCATGTGCTCTCGAAATCTTGGCGGCGCACTCGAAATCAACACCTTGAAGCCGACTTGCTAGCAGATGCACTTCTGGTTCGAAACCTATAGTACCGTAGTACAACTTTGAACAGCATGAGTAGTAGCCACGAAGACCTGGAGTCACAATACCTCGGGTTCAGCCGTTTCAGGTTTTCAGCTTCCTAAAGGCAGGCGCCTGCACAATGCAGGCCCCATGTTCCAAATACCCCGTCGTTTAAGGACAGCAAAGCAGTATAACGGCAGGATCCGGAGACTGTCATCCATGGCAAAGGAGGCGCACGCACCTCCGTAAACAGTTCGATCTCAGACTTAGAAGTGACCGCGTGAACCTTGAACCCCTCAACCGAAAACCGAAACCCCAAAGCCGTAGACCCTTGACTCATTGACCCTGAGCAGCCTGAGCCCCACGAGGCTTCGCAGCCCTAGCGCCCCGAGACGGCACCCTGCGCAGCGGCGCACTGCAAGCTGCCAGCGCAGTGACTTGGAGGAATGGCAAACACAGAGTCATGCTGAAGTGGTCGGGTTAAGGGTTGGTCAACATACCAAGCCCTGCCCTCTGTTTTTACGGGAGACCTTTAATGTTCGGGCGAAGGTGGATGAGTTGATCGCTGGCTGGGAACGGGAAGATTTGAACAACAGTAGTGATGCAACGCTGGAAGGCTCTTTGCGATAGCGATGGCCAAGTCTGCGCGCAGGCGGCAGGCATGGTGCCCTTGCTGATGACCCGCAGCTTGGCACAGGGGTAACCACGGCGGGCCCGAGGAGTGTCCGAAATCCTGAAGCCTTTAAAGTGCGAGTGGTAAACAAACCCTAACCCTATGCGCCCCAACTTGAATGATTGAATCCTCAACCCCAAGCCTGTTTCTTTTCAACCCCAAACCCGCAATCCTTCTCTTTGAGTCTTTTTGAATTAGGCCGGGGCCATCCCGAGACGGTCACGGCAGCCCTGAGGAGCTTGGCGGTGCCCCGGCGGCTTGCGTTTTTGGGGGGTTTAGGCAATATGGTGTTCAGGGTTTCGGGTCGTCGGGGTTTGAGGGTTTTCTCTTTCGACGGTGGCGGGTTTGCATTCCACTCATGAGGAATTCGCAGCGCACAAGCGGCTGTGTCCACCCAGACCTCCAGCCATCTTGCAGTGTCCCATTGGCCCACGAGCCTACATCCAAGTTAAGCTGTTGGCAAAGCAACGATAACACTGAAAGGGTTCGCAGATTAGTATACCATGCATTTGCGAGTATGCATGGATGGATGGATAGATGGATGGATGGATGGATGGATGGACGGATGTACCTGTTTACGTATCTATGTACCTGTGTATCTATGTACGTGAATGTGTCTTTCTGCCTGGCTGGTTGGCTGGCCCGTCTAGCTGCCTCTCTGTATGTATGCATGCATGCATGCATGCATGTTTTTTTGCATTAATGTAATCAGTGTAATTGTTGTAATGTAATGTAAGGTTAGCTTATGTTAAGGCTGTTAAGGTATGTACGTATGCATGCATGCACGTATGTAATGTAAGGTAAGGGAAGTAAGTAAGTATGTTTATTTGTTTGTGTGCATATGTTCGCGCATGGATGCATATGTGTACATGTGGGAAAGCTGTTGTTGAAAGACATGAAAGCATTTGTAAAGATAACGACACAAAGCATTGACTGCATATGCAAATCTTACACGAGTACCTTTTCCAAACACACAGAGCAAAGTTATCCGTCTTATGATTCCGACAGTCGACAGAATTAAGTAGGGCTAGACCCGGAAGCCTAATCCCGGAAGCTCGCAAAAAATGATCCGAGAAGCACTCGCCTCCTTGGCCAATGCCCCTGAACTCATCCTCACTCGTACGATCTGAGGCAATCCTCTTTGGAGATAGTTAGATGGTACTGGAGGGCTAGGTTCAGCTACATGCGTAGGGTTGAGGGTTCAGGGTTGAGAAACTAGTGTGTCAGGGATTAGTCAGTTGTTTCTGCTTGTAACTTTGTCTCCAGACGTTGTGCAGTTGTGCAGAAGCTGGACTTCAAAGTTTAGAGTCTAGGGCCTGGAACACTATGGCACTATGGTCTCAGCTGATATCCGCACCCACAAGCCATCTTGCTGGCCCGCCTGCGCGACAGGGAACACCAATCCTTGACTAAAAGCCTGCGCCCGAATCCCTAGTCACAAAAGCGCCAGCGCAGTTTCGCCTTGGCCGCCCTATGTCCTCAGGCGCCCAAGGCGCACAACCGCCGAGTCGGTGCAGAGGTGGGCGGTCGGATTGGGGATTCGTGTGGACATTCAAGGTTTCGGGCCCAGAAGGTGCACTTTTTGGATTGGGTTGACGGTGTGGACTCACACCGCCTCACCAGACTTTGGATATTTAAGGCTTTAGGGGAGTTGGAATCGACTCATCACCGAAACTCGGCTCCTTGACAAGATATGGCCCACCTCAGAATTCATGTGCAAATACCTTCGGCTCAGATTGTTAAGGCTTCCAGCTAACCTAGGACCCCTTCAGGAATCTGTCGATCCGGACAGCTTAACGGGGTTGCCGAACATGGCAGGTTTACTATGGGCCGACAGCGGCTGTACCTTACACACTAGATCCTGTAGCTTCAAGCTTGAATCCTCAGTGTCAGAGATCCAAGAATTGAGTTCGATTGTTGTTGTTGTCACGTTTCGTCATAGTCACGCATCACCACCGCCATACTGGCGACGTCTGCAACGACAAAGAAGGCAGTTGCAGCGGCAACAGCCACAGCAACCACCAGAAGACAAAGACTAATGAGAGTACCAAGAGGAAGCACGAAAGACCAGTAAGAACACGATCAAGAGCAAGAACACGACCAAGCACACCGCCATCGTATTATCATCATGATCATGAACAACAATAGCCGCAGCCGTTCCAGCAGTGGCGCTAACAACATCTGCAACCAAGTCAAACAGCACGAGCGTGAGCAGAGCAGAGAAGTTATACGTAGTACATGAATACACCCTCAAACCTCTACTCCCTTCTTTAGCTATCTTTAGCTTACGTATACTTCTCCTACGGACCCGAAGCCTCGGAAGAGCCATAGGGATTTCGCACCTCCTCTTGTTAATTAAACTTACATATTTATCATATTGTCAGTATTCTTGCAGTCACTTCTTGCAGTCTTATTGCGGTTGTGTTCTTGTTCTTATTCTTAGTAGGACCCTACTATTCGTCCGAACCTGTGTTTTTTAAGTTCTCATATCGACAGCCGCAGAAGGTCTTGGCACAAGTGGCCGCCCAGGACGGCATGATCTGGCCGAACGGTTTAGGGCTTATGGTCCTTGTGTTGAGGGTTTCAGGATGCACAGGTTCTGTGAGGGTTCAAACCCACGCCCCCCCCNCCCCCCCCCCCCCTCCCGGCCTCCGCCGCGCTGGTCAGACGGGATTCCTAAGCCTAATGCGGGCTTCGTCCTTGCTAGGTAGGAGGGCAAAAAAGCCTTGAGCTAGCTTTTGGATATGCTCTGAGCCCAGGGCTTCAGGCCGCTCCGAGGCCGAAGGCACACCTCCATGGAGCTTTGCGCTGCTTTGATTTGCAAACCTTCTCGTCCCTAGACGGCTTGTCCCTTGAAAACACGTCGAGAAGTCCCCACATAAATTAGGGATCCCTGTGCATCCGCTCTGTCTGCCTGAGAGGATGACCACTGCGTGACGAGATCCCTAGGCGGGTAGCCTTCCAGACCGATTTCCGTGGCAAGGGTTTAGCGTTGACCTGAGGTTTGCAGGCGCAATATACAGGCCTGACGTAAACCAGGCTTCAGGGCCACGTCCTAGCGGATGACACCAATTTGCGGGAAGGAAGCTAGACTTCTCAATGTATTGTAGTCTGGACGGTGCTTTCCATCGATTTGGCAGGGGTTGACTTTGCTTCAGCAACTCAAGGCTTAACATCAGCCAACACCATGAACAACAGCAGCAGCGACAGCAGCACCGCCAACTGTGCTTCACATTAGCACTATGTCGATTGTCAATGGCGTCTTTTGTTAGGGCTGTCCTTAGTGTCACTATCATAGTCTTTATTGCACTTGTACCTGCTCTTGTTCTAGGCCTTCTAGGCAATTCTCTTTGCATTCGTGGCATCTCGTAGCAAGGATGGTTCATTGTGTTGGTGGCCATGTTTTCTCTCTGACATGGAAGTCTCCAAAAATGAGGGCGCGAAAAGCAAATGCTGAGCCAACCGTGAACCCCCCCTTCGGCACACCTTGCCAAAACAAACCTGCAAGTTCAGTGTGGGTGGGCGGGGGGGTTGTATAGGTATGTACAGGGTTTGGCATGTTTTAGAACGGAGAAGAAACTTTTTTCTTAGGAGGTTTGGTATCGAATTTACATTGTGTTGCTCTCATGACGGTGATGATCTTTATGAGGCAGAAGGAGATGATGGTGGCGATGATGACGATGCTGATGATGATGCGCAAGGTGACAACAGTCATGATGATGCTGATGAAGGCACTGATGATGAGGATTGCTTGGACGATGACGGGATGGGCCTGTTCATGCGGATGGAGACGACGCATGTTCCTAGGCCCGCTTCCCCGCCACCCACCCCGGAACGGAAACAGCGCAAGCTGCTCAATGTGCAAGACAGAAAGCATGAATCAGCCACGCAACACTAGTCTACGTCGTGTTGCCTCGCCTGATCTGGTCGAGCTGCGAGTGCTAAAATCGCCACACGAAGCAGACGACCAAGGCTCCCACAAGTTTTCGCACAAAAGCAGAGAGACCGGAAACAAGACGCACTCTTCGGGGCAGGTGGCAGCATGTGCAGCGCCCGGGGCAGTGTTGTCCAGGCCATGTAGTGGCCGTGGTGAGCATGGGCGGCCAAACGAACACAGCAGTAAAACCGCCTCTGCAAGTCCCCACTAGAACAAAGAGCCCGAACCAGGCCTCCGGCTGGAAGACCAGGATGCCGGCGTCCGGAGTGCAGCAGGCAGGTCGATTCAGATTCAGGGCCCATCATTATTGTCTTCTTGGTTTTTGTCCTTATCATTTTCGTTTCAGACGCAATGCCAATCACTCTCTGACTCTTTGCTCGTCTCATACTTCTTAGAGCAGGGTCCGCAACGATGCCCCAAAGAACATTACAGCTTTGCCAGACATTCGAATTCAGGCCTTCAGGCTTGAGATTTGTAGCAGAGGGTTCAGAATTGGATCAGGTATGTTCAGGGGAGGGCATGGGCTCTTGCAGGGCTACAGGACGGTTTGGAGAAGAAAGCCGGTACTTAGCATGATTACAAAACTAGGGTAGCCTAAAGTCTACAATAACCCTAAGCCACACCCTGAACCCTAAACCCCCGAAGCCTCAAACCCGAAAGCCTGCACGCGTAAGATCCTAAACCCTCGCTTCCTTGCGCGTTAACAAGTTACTGAGCGGTCCACTTGCTTGAACCTCATCACAGACCTGAAGCCCTGACCAACTTCGCGGGACGGCCACAAATTTTCGCAAATCCTGCCAAGCCCTAAAGACCTTGAGAGTCAAGATCCTAACACCCCAAATGTGCGAGGGTTTGGAGGTTACTTCGGGGCAGTTTCGGGGGCTTAAGGGTTTCAAAAACTTTATGAGGGTTGAGTTGCGGGTCTAGTGTTCCACCTGGCTCCAGCTGTTACACAGAGGGTTTCTGGACTCACGGCATCGGGTTTATGGGCAAGGGCCAAACGGTCTGGGCTGTGGTAAAGTTTCCGGGATAAGCAAGTGCAGGGCTCGGCGTTTGAGAAACAGGCACTTGAAAGTGTGGCTGCGCTGCTGAGTTTAATAGTCTGGAGTTCACTTTTTTGGCTGAGTGTTGGGGGTTATGTAATCTTCGGATATCTTCGGTACATTGAAGCTGCAAACGCATGTTCACACTTGATCCCGTCAAGCTTAAACCGCAGACCCCTCAAATCTCAGGCGGAGTTGCCAAAGGCTTGGCCCCCACTACAGCACTGCACCCTAAAACCCTGAACCCCAAATCGGAGGCACATGCTTAACTTGAAGCCCGGAGCCCTAAACCCTAAAGCACGTAAACAGAGTCGGGCTGCTATGCAGGAACCAAAACACATAGAGAAAGAACTTACTCACCCCAATACCCCAAGCGCCCCCTCGAGCTCCCTGCCCTTGCAGACAGGTAGGTTATGGTAGCTACAGGTACACACTCCGAACAACCTCAGACTCGCACCCCCAAATTCTGAAGTGCGCAGTCCAAGCCTCAGGAAAAGGCCTGGCTGACCTGCTCGTCCTTTCGGACCCGAAGGATGCGACGGGTTACTGCAATGCACACCGAAAGCGCAATACTACCTCAATGCATATCCCTTGAGTTGTACATAATGGATCTCGATTGTAACGTAAGGTGCGTTGTCCGACATGGAAAGCGATGATTAATAAATTTTTCCTTCTTCCTTTCAAGACCTTCGTACGATCCCTCTTATCATCCTTATCCCGAAATAGGGGGGATGAGGGGCTGAACAGATTTCAGGGTTTACGCAGGGATTGTACAAGTCTGTAGGGTCGTAGGTCAGGCGTGGGGTAAGGTTGAGGAATCAGGGGGTTGATGTAAAGGACGTGGTTTCAGGCACAGATTTTTGGAGTGGAGGACAAATGCGGAATTCCTCGGCTTTGGGCTTTGGAGTGAAGGAGCTTTTTATTGGGAGTTCGTGGCTCGGGGCTCGGATGTGCGAGCACTTCCGCTTCCCGCAAAACATGATCAGAATCAGTCAAGCCTGTTGTGGTAGTCGCTCTCTACTAATTCCCAGTTTATCAACCGCATGAGAAACAGGTCGTGCAGTTCCCTGATACCACCTTTTTTAGGTTGACTTGGCTGGATCTCCAGAGCCTTCAAAGGTCACTCTACACCCAAAAGAGTGTTTAAGTGCGTGAGACGTCGGACCATGTATTCTGTTTGCAAGAGCAATCTTATGTACATCTTCCAAAACGACTTCGCTTCCAGACCATTTGCGGCCACAAAGGCAAGTGCCCTAATGTGACCTTTTGGGGCTGGCTGCATTCACACGCAAGAATGACCCCAACCCTAGACGAAAAATCAGAAAACCCCGAACCCTGAGCCCTGAACCCTGAAACCCAGAACGACAATGATGCACGACGACGGGTATGAGGGTCTGATGATTGTGGTCATGGTCGTGGTGGTGTTGCCTTTGGTGATAATGATAGCCTTGATAGTGTTGTCGACGGCTGGTGACAATGATGAGGGGGTCTACATTTTTTACTAAGGCAATGAAGCTGGCAATGGCGAAGGTTTATGTAGAAGGGGAAGATGGCAGTGATTCGTTTGACGATGACTGCTGCTGCTGCTGCTGCGGATGATGATATGATGATGATGGTGATGATGATGATGATGGCGATGGTGATGAGGACAAGACTACATACGTCATGATGACAAACCGATTACAAAGGCGAGGGTGATAATGTGAGGATACGGATAGTAAAATCAAACTCAGAGAGAAGCTAGGCAGACAAACAATCGTGTTGACGATCCCTTCCACCAATCGGTGCAGAAATAAATCAGTGTCGGCAAATCTGCATAAAGGGGCTTGCGAGACTATGTTTTCTCAGCAAAGAACCAGGACTTCTCCAGCCCTCCACCTGGCCTGTGCCTTGATTTGATTAAGGCAAGCTATTGGCCTGCCAAAGATCGCTCCCTTCTGCCGCAATATATAGTAATATAGTCTGGTGGCAAGTTTCGTGTCGGGGAAAAATCCCCCTACCATCATTGTTCTCATTGCTGCGGGCTTCAAGGCAAGAAGCGGTTCTGCAGATGGGGCACGCGTCGCTGGACGTCCGTCGCACAGCTGTGGAGGTCAGGGTGCCGCAAGGTTGTCAACACTGAAAACCAGAAGCAAATAGAGACTCCGTAATCTAACAGCGATTGAAAGAACTCTTTTCAAGGGGGGAGGCATCACCCCGTTGCTCCGACGTCGGACAGCTTTGGTTCAGGTTTATATTTTCCTTAAGTGCGCAGCAAGCCCACGATATCTTAGCACGCACGAGGCTCTGCGGAAACAAGGCAATCAGGGGGCTTCAGTGTAGTTCGAACACCGAAACTGGCAACCCCCTGGGCCTGGCGTTGGACTCTTACCGGCAGTCAGGGGTAGGGCGATACGTAGTTCTGAGAATCCCAGTTAGAAGGTGTAGCCGGCCCGTAACCATCGGGCCGCTGGAGCCAGGCTTTGCGTCAGCTCTCCAAAAGCGAAGCCGCACGACCATGGGTTGCTTGGCCGCAGGTTTCCAGCAGTTCCCTTGTGTTGTTTGTCTTGTGAATTTGACGTAGTATGCATCGGCATGTTAGCAGCATCCGCAGCTGAAGCATGCATTTTGCAGTAGTTGTGATGGGTTTAGTGGGCGGCAGTTAGCAGCGTCAGCCTCGTCGTCGTGCTTGTAGTGCTGTCGCAGCGGAAGGCATCCAACTTTGAAACCCTTGGTAATATTATTATGATTACTACTACTACTACTACTGCTACTGCTACTGCTACTCCTACTGCTACTACTACTACTACTACTACTACTACTACTACTACTGCTACGGCTACTACTACTACTACTACTACTGCTACTGGCCACCGCTATCCCACTGGTACCACTGCAACTGCAACTGCCACTGCCACGACCACTACGACTACCACTACAACAGCTACAACAACTAAAACTGGTTCTGCTACTTCTACTACTACGATTACTACTACCACCACTAGCACTACCACTAAAGCCCAACGGCTTCTCTTTCAACGTTTCTGGACATTTCTGCTTCTACGATGATTGTGATGCTGCTGTACGGCATCACGGCATCGTAGTCGTGCAGAGCGAGTAGTCCTCCTCGTCGATGCCATCGTCGTCGTGGCCGTGCAGCCAGCACCATAGCCACATGGAGACGTGCAGCATCAGTAGCAGCCGCAGCAGTAGCAGCAGTAGCGGTAGTGGTGTAGCAGTAGGAGTGGCAGTAGCAGTAGGGGCAGCAGCAGCAGCCGCAGCCGCAGCAGCGGCATCAGCAGTAGCAGTAGCCGTAGGCGTAGCCGTACCGGTAGCCGGTAGCCAGTAGCCGGTAGCCGGTAGCCGGTAGCCGGTTGCCGGTAGCGGTAGCAGTAGTAGTACAGTAGTAGTAGTAGTAGCAGTAGTAGTAGTAGTAGTAGTAGAAGTAGTAGAAGGAGAAGCAGCAGCAGCAGTAGCAGTAGCAGTAGGAGTAGCCAGTGCCGTCGTAGTAGTAGTAGTAGTAGTAGCAGTAGTAGTTGTAGTAGTAGTAGTAGTCGTCGTCGTAGTCGTAGTAGTAGCAGTAGCAGCCATAGAAGTAGTAGGAACAGTAGTCTTCGTCGCAGTAGTAGCAGCAGTGGTAATAATCGCCATAACGAATGGTATATGTATGTATATATATATATAGATTTATAGATATATAGATATATAGATATATAGATATATAGATAATTATATTTATATATAAATATAAGTAAACAAACATATATATATATATATAAATACAACAGTAGTAGAAGTACCTAGCGGCAGTGACTGGTTTGGCGGCAACGGCTACGGTGGTGGCGGCGAGGGTGGTGGCAGTCGGATCTGGGTCTAGGTAGTGGTATGTAGTGGTAGTACGGAAACTTAAGTAACCATTCCGAAGTGTGGGGACAGGTAGTGGTGGCTCTTTGCGAATCCTGCGCTCACGAAAGCCTTTCCGTGCGAAGGAGGGGCGCCCAGACACAGGGCAAGCTTAGGCCGTAAGCAAGCTGAAAGTTTGAGGGTTGAAGTTTGTGGCGGTTGAACGGAAAGGGGCTCAGCTTAGAGTTTGAGGCAAAACAACATACATCCAGGGGTAAACCTGTGCAGAGCCTACAGCAGAGATAGTTCGAAAGAATGCGTGCTCAAGATGGGTGGTTGCCGGCTTCAATACGCTCCTCTTGCTCGCTCACTGATTCGCCTTGCTCTCCATCGCCGTTTTCTCCAGGGTCTGTTGGGCCGCCAAGCTGGAGGCATTCTCCTGATTGCGCTCTCTTCCGAGATGCTGCGTGATTCTCGATGCCTGCAGCGCTTGAGTAAACCACGATACCTACACATCTCACACCCAGGCAAGCAGTTAACTGGAGGCGGAACCTCCCAACGAATGCCTCACGCCAGTGACTTCTTGTGCAGGCGTCACAAGATAAACTGCCGGTGCGGGAGCGAGCAGGTGAATTCGAGAGAGCATCTCCGGATCAGCAACGTTTCACAGGTGGCCAAGAAAGTTTGAGAGGCAGACGAACTTTCGCTAAGGTCTTTGGTTTTCCAGCATAACCCATGTCTTGAAGAACTGGGGACATGTTGAAGGAGAAGAATCCTGACAGGCAAACCCTGAGCAAGCCTCGTTGTTCGCTAAGACTGGGCTGCGGCAGAGCAAGTCTGCAGATTCCGCGGTGCGCATTTGGGGCATTTTTGACCCGAGTATTGTGTGCCAAGTGTTCGAGAAATGGATCGGAGAGTCCCTTCCAGTAAGCGGGGTTGTCGGGGCGGAGAGGGCGGGGGGCATGCGCACGACAGGCTACTATCCAGCTTCTCTGCTTGCGTCCAGCATGGGGCAGCTAACGATTCTGCGTCCGCCGGGCCCCTGAGGACGGCTTTACAGGCCCTCCCCTGCGTCGCACGGCTCTCCGATGAGCAGGTCATAGCGAATCTCCAGGCTCGCGGACAAGGGCCGAGGGTCAGCTTTTTGAAGACGGCTTTGGGGGTGGAAGGTGGCGTCCGTTTTGGGACTGCTCTTGGGTATAAGATCTCCGGGCACTAGTACCTCACACCAAGATGATGTGAAGAAGGACTTATGTCAGGGTTTTGGTGATTCCGTACAGGGCCCCTTAGGTCGATTTTGGATGTCCCTTTGGAGGCTAGTAAACAGATCCCCGCATCGTTTGCAGCCAAGGAGTGTCTGGCAGATGAGGCCGGCGCGGGTGTAGGTCCAGGTTGAGGCTCAGGGCTTTGGGTTTGCTTCCGAGTTGAGGGTAGGTCAGTGTGAGAGTAGGAACTATATGTTGATCGAACGTCTGCCTACAGCTACATTATATGCTTGCCTGTCTGTCTGTCCATCCGTCCGTCTGCATGTATGTGTATATAGGTATGCAGGTATGCAGGCACGTATATTGTGTATACTTGTCTGCTTGTCTGTCTGTCTTCTGTCTGTATGTCTGTCCGTCTGTGTCTGTTTGTTTGTCCGTCTGTCTGTCTCGGTATGTTTTCTTGTCTGTATGTAGGTTTGTGTATATGTCTATCTTGTCGGTCTGTCCGGCTATCTGTCTGTCTCTCTGTCTGTCCGTCTGTCCGTCTGTCCGTCTGTCCGTCTGTCCGTCTGTCCGTCTGTCCGTCTGTCCGTCTGTCTGTCTGTCTGTCTGTCTGCGCGTCTGTATGTCCTGTGTGTGTCTGTCTGTGGGTGTGTCTCTGCGTGTGTCGGTCGATGAGTCTATCTGTCTGTCCGTTTATCGGTCTGTCTCTGCATCTGTCACGTCTGTCTTCCTGTCTGATATCTGTCTGTCTTCCTGTCTGTCGGTATGCCTGTATGATATCTGCCTGTCTGTCTTTCAGTCACTCAGTCAGTGTGCCTGCCTGCCGGCCTGCCTGGATGTATGTATGTATGCACGTATGTATGTGTTGGTATAATGATATGCCTACGGTGAGGTTTTTTAAATATGTGGTGGCCGGGCCACACGGCAGTGGCTCAGAGGTAGTATGACGTATCTGTTTTATACTCTCCGTATATTTAATTCCGTAATATTCCGTAAACACTCNGTGGCTCAGAGGTAGTATGACGTATCTGTTTTATACTCTCCGTATATTTAATTCCGTAATATTCCGTAAACACTCACAATCATTTTGTGCGGGGGCAGGGCAGGGCCAAATCTTGCAAATTAGACGCTAATTCGCTCAAATCAGGCCGGGCAGGGCTGAATCTTGCGAATTAGACGCTAATACGCTCAAACCCGCAGAACACAGCCCAGGGCAGGGNAGGGGCAGGGCCGGCAGAGGGGCAGGGGCAGAGGCAAATGTGAATCTTGCGAATTAGACGCTAATTCGCTCAAATCGCAAAACGCTGGCCCTGGCAAAGACGGGGGCAGGGGCAGGGGCAAGGAGAGGGGATGGGCAAACCTGAATCTTGTGAATTAGACGCTAATTCGCTTAAATCAGGCAGGGCAGGGCAGGGCACAGGGCAGGGGAATTCGTGCGAATTAGGCGCTAATTCGCGCAAATCAGCCTCGGAAGTGCGTCTAATTCGCGCAAATCTCCAAATGACAGGCCGGGGTTTGAGCCCACGGCGTTTGGTCATGAGCGAACCAAGACCCTTGCCCGATCCATTTGGCCAGCCGGTCGATGTGTTATAGGTTCCAGGCCTCTTTGCGGATTTGAGCGACTGAGCGTCTAATTCGCAAGATTCAGATTTGGGTGCCACCCAGCCCGCCCCAGCCCGGGGCTCGCCCTCCACCCCGACCTAGGCCTTCCCAAACCCTCCCAGCCCTCCAGTTTTGTTTGTTCTCTGCCGCACCGACCCTCCAGCCTTCCCCAACCCTCCGCCAGACCTCCAGCTCCACACGCATCCTCCGCATGTTTTATTTCATGGCCGGGCCGACCGCACCCTTCACAGAGGTAGTATGCGGTACCTGTTTAATTTATTTTTATGTCCGCATATTTAAAAAGCGTCGCCGTACTACTACTACTACTACTACTACCACTACTACTACTACTGCTGCTAGTATTGCCATTATTACTACTACTACTACTACTACTACTACTACTACTACTACTACTACTACTACTACTACTACTACTACTACTACTACAGTAGTAGTAGTAGTAGACTACTACTACAGTAGTAGTAGTAGTAGCAGCATTAGCAGAAGTAGGTTAGTAGGAGTAGCAGTAGAAGTCGTCGTCGTGCCGGTAATGCTACACGGTAGTGGTAGTTGTATAGCGGTAGCGGCAGCTTAAACAAGACAAAATGTGGTGACAAAACTACTACTACTAATACTACTACTACTACTTCTACTACTACTACTACTACTACGCCTGAACCCGGACCCTAAAACCACCCTGAACCCTAAACCCTAAAACCTGAACCACCGTGAACCTCTCTTACCTATGTATATTTAAACCCTAATGACCTTCGTCGGCCAAGGCCAAGGAAGGGTTCGTCGGCAAGGCCATTTCGGTNTGTTTTTTGTGTTTCATAGAAAAAAGCAGCTTGCCGTCTGGGCAGCGCAGATGGTGGGTGATTTTTTGCCTTCGCCCTCGTGGCCTTGGCCGGCGAAGCCCCCCTCGCCGGCCAGGGACAAGGCTTCGTCGGCCAAGGCCAAGGGTTCGTCGGCAAACACTCTCCCACCATCTGGCTTGTATGGCTGACACGCTGATTTCTAAAACAACACTCAAAAAGCGAATACAGGGATACTGGTTGCGGCATGTGCCACGACAAGACAAGGATGCTAGTTGGGGTTGTATAATAACCCCGCGCGTAGGATTTATGGAAGGAGTAAACACAGTGTTGGCGATAGCACGTTCGGCTTGTAAAACGATAAGGAGGAATAAAAAACGATAACGCCATATCTTGTCTGGTTGCTGCATGATATCGTGGCAGGCAAGCGAGAGAGCAACGAGTACTACCATTTACGGTAGAACGATAATAGAAAGATAACAAAAACGATAACGTTGAGTTCACCTTAGTGGCTTTGTAAACCCCTGGCCACATTACCTACTACTGCTACTACTACTACTACTATTCCTACTCCTACTCCCACTCCTACTACTACTACTACTACTACTACGACCACCACTACTACTACTACTACTACTACTACTACTACTCCTGCTGCTGCTCCTGCTCCTGTTCCTGTTCCTGTTCCTACTCCTACTCCTACTACTACTACTACTACTACTACTACCAGAACCACCACTACTGCTCCAAGTCCTGTAAAACGATAAGGAGGAAAATAAAACGATAACATCATAACGGATGAATAGATTCAAAACGGGGTTTCTTTACAACCCCAGTTGGACACGTGGGTTTCTAAAATAGCACTCAGAAAGTTAATACAAGGATGCTGGTCCCAAGGCCAGGTGTTAAGGTACACTATGGACTGTTACCAGGAGACATTTATTTCAAGTAGCACAGTCTTGATCAAGCATGTTGTGTCCCACAGCAAGAGTAACCAGCATGCACTTATTTGAAGGTTTAACATGCCAATCAGTAGCACAGCTTTACTAAGCTATATTATAGCACTCGCAGCTGAATTTATAACCATACAAGCTTATTTGTTAAATTGACTATTAATGAATTGAACTTTCACTTGACAATAGTAATGATGCAAACCAAAATTTGTTGAATAGAAGCTATTCAAGCGACTACATAGTCTGAGTATTTCTTAATGTTATGGGATTCTTTGGGTGGGTGGGTGTTATATCAAAACCGAAAAAAGACTTTCCTGTAATACTGCTCGATCCGGAGCTGCTGAACCCTAAAACCTAAACCCTGAACCGAAAACCTAAACCGTAAACCCATAAACCCTGAACCCTGACAACCTTGAACCCTAAACCCTAAAGCCCTCGGGAGCCTTAAACCCGAAGCCCAGGAACCCTAAACCCTAAAACCCTAAAGCCGAAGCCCTTGAACCCTAATCCGTAAAACCCCAAACCCTAAACCCGAAGCCCAGGAACCCTAAACCCTAAAACCCTAAAGCCGAAGCCCTCGAACCCTAAACCGTAAAACCCCAAACCCTAAACCCGAAGCCCAGGAACCCTAAACCCTAAAACCTTAAAGCCGAAGCCCTTGAACCCTAAACCGTAAAACCTCAAACCCTAAACCCGAAGCCCAGGAACCCTAAACCCTAAAACCCTAAAGCCGAAGCCCTTGAACCCTAAACCGTAAAACCCCAAACCCTAAACCCTAAAACCCTAAAGCCGAAGCCCTTGAACCGTAAACCGTAACACCCCAAACCCTAAACCCGAAGCTCAGGAACCCTAAACCCTAAAACCCTAAAGCCGAAGCCCTTGAACCCTAAACCGTACAGCCCCAAACCCTAAACCCTAAAACCCTAAAGCCGAAGCCCTTGAACCCTAAACCGTAAAACCCCAAACCCTAAACCCGAAGCCCACGAACCCTAAACCGTAAAACCCCAAAGCCGAAGCCCTTGACACCTAAACCGTAAAACCCCAAACCCTAAACCCTAAACCCGAAACCCTGGAACCCTAAACCGTAAAACCCTAAAGCCGAAGCCCTTGAACCCTAAACCGTAAAACCCCAAACCCTAAACCCGAAGCCCAGGAACCCTAAAACCCTAAAGCCGAAGCCCTTGAACCCTAAACCGTAAAACCCCAAACCCTAAACCCGAAGCCCAGGAACTCTAAAACCCTAAAGCCGAAGCCCTTGAACCCTAAACCGTAAAACCCCAAACCCTAAACCCGAAGCCCAGGAACCTTAAATTCCCACCCAGGCCTGCTTAGGCCGTGCCCACCCTTCGGCAGTGATTGACACCATTACTTGGATGGACAATGGGTGGAGCCAAATTCAGCCCCAAGGGCTGAGCCATGCCATTGGGCCACCTGGGTGGCGCAAATTTTCAGAGGGGAATTGAAGATATTAAAATCGACATTTCCTTTTGGCCCAGAGAGGTGCAGGGCGGTCCAGGCACCCACCCCTCCTTGCCTTGGCCCCCCTTGCCCCCCCTTCCCGCCCTGCCCGCCCCCGGCCCCCCGGCCCCCCCTGGCCCCCTCCTCTGGGGCCCTTCCCCTGGCCCGTGGCGCCCCCCAGCCT